>JAMPIV010022493.1:0-183272 GCA_024509875.1 Oreohelix idahoensis | reverse complement strand
TGGGAACACTGTCTCAATTTTTCTCCACTACATGCTGTTTAGGAACACTGTCTCAATTTTTCTCCACTACATGCTGTTTAGGAACACTGTCTCAATTTTTCTCCACTACAGGCTGTTTAGCCCTGGGAACACTGTCTCAATTTTTCTCCACTACATGCTGTTTAGGAACACTGTCTCAATTTTTCTCCACTACATGCTGTTTAGGAACACTGTCTCAATTTTTCTCCACTACAGGCTGTTTAGCCCTGGGAACACTGTCTCAATTTTTCTCCACTACAGGCTGTTTAGCAATGGGAACACTGTCTCAATTTTTCTCCACTACATGCTGTTTAGGAACACTGTCTCAATTTTTCTCCACTACATGCTGTTTAGGAACACTGTCTCAATTTTTCTCCACTACATGCTGTTTAGGAACACTGTCTCAATTTTTCTCCACTACAGGCTGTTTAGCCCTGGGAACACTGTCTCAATTTTTCTCCACTACAGGCTGTTTAACCCTGGGAACACTGTCTCAATTTTTCTCCACTACATGCTGTTTAGGAACACTGTCTCAATTTTTCTCCACTACATGCTGTTTAACCCTGGGAACACTGTCTCAATTTTTCTCCACTACAGGCTGTTCAGCCCTGTGTTGTTCCTAGGGATCTTCAAGGAGACAAAAAAAGAATATGACTACTGTTCCGTCAGGCACATAACAAGTGACTAATATGACTACTGCTCCGTCAGGCACGTAACAAGTGACTAATATGACACTGGCCCCATGTAGTTCTCTGAGGAAACAAAGGAAGAAATGGGCTACCGCTTCGTCCTGCATGTTGTAAGAGGTGACTAATATGAGGTTGTGCCACCATGCATTACCTCATTTTAGTCAACTCTTACTGCAATGAATTTTGGCAAGGTGTTCGAGCCATTTCTGAAACCGAAACTGTTTTTAAAAAATAGAACAAGTAGAAAGAAAGGAAAAACAAAACCTTACCTGTATTTCAGTGACTTTTCCTCTACGACCATTTCCACCATCCTGATCCTCCCACTGCCAGTCAACACCTCTAACCACTCTAGCCCCAGGAAAAATTCCACGGGCAGTAATTTTTTTGCTCTTACGGCGTGGCTCCAACAGAACCCTGCATTCAAAAAGTAGGACAATAATCTTCATAAACTTGTCTCCTACAGCTCTGTTAATGTATGTGTGTGTCTGATTATACTGTGTGTGTGCTCGCAAGCGTGTGTGAGTGTAGAGTTTCCTCTGCAAATCTTAATTCAATAATTGTGAAATACATGAATAAAAAACAATAAAACTATACTCAACAACTAAAATCAACATGTACTCAGCATGTTAAAAAAGCATACATTCACGCACAGACACACTTACACAATATGCAAAAAACTCACATTCATTAGCCTATTCATCCTGTCAACGGCAGGTCATACCACATATTATACTAATAAATTTCGGTGTACACAAAAAATGAGTTTTTTTTTTTTAAAGAACAGCTGATGGTTATCCATTGAATGAAGAAGCCCACAGCCCAAACATCAGTAAACAAAACAGTTCAGGTCCCTATCTTGTCTGAAGAAGTCTTACTTACTTACTTAGTCGTTCCCCTTCTACCGTGAGGTGTAGAGGTTTGGAAGAGAGAGCGCCAGACTATTCTATCGGCTGTCTTCCTCCGGCCTGGTTCCATTCTAGTCCTCGGTCCTTCAAAGATTGTCTAATGTTGTCCTCCCAGCGGACTCTGGGTCGTCCTCGGGGTCTGGATCCTTGGCTCTTTGTTTCCCATGCTTGTCGTGGTAGCCGATCTTCTCCCATTCTGCAGACATGGCCAAACCATCTTAGTTGGGACTGTTCTACTTGGGTCTGTAGGGGGTGGCATTTTAGGCCTTGACGTATCGTCTGGTTGCGTACCATGTCTCTTCTTGTTACTTCAACCACCTTCCTCAGATACCTCATTTCTGAGGTTTGGATCTGGCTTTTATGGGTTGTAGTCATTGCCATGACTCGCATCCATATGTCAAGACTGGGACATAGGTGGAGCGGTATACAGCCATCTTCGTTTTCTTACCAACCTCTCTCTTGCTGAGGAATCCTCGATTTATGGCCTGAAAAAGTCTCCCAGCTGCTGCTTTTCGAGTGGCCAACTCTTCTTTGATGCCTCCCTTTCGGTCTATAATAGCTCAGGAGGTATTTAAAGTGGTCAACCTGCTCCAGGACCTGTTCTCCCAGCTTAATCTGATGTCTTCTTTCTTCTCGTGATATCACCATGGATTTTGTTTTAGAGCTGCTTATGACCATCCCTCTCTTCTCCAGCTCTTCCTTCCAGACTTGCAGGTTGGATTGGAGATGTGCCTCTGATTTAGCAATCAGGGCAACATCATCAGCAAATGCCAGCTCTGAAATATAGACCTGTCTCATCTTCCAGTACCCCACTGAATACTTTCTTGTTCTCTCCTTACATGCTTTGATGACATCGTCCATAAGGAGTATGAAGAGGTAAGGTGATAGGATATCACCTTGTCTTACACCAGTGGTGGTCCTGAACTCTTCTGACTTATGGTTTGCTGTCCTCACATAATTTCTGCAAGACTTGTAAAAGCTCTGTATAGCATGAATCAGAGGTGCTGGAATATTCTTCCTTGCCAAACAGTCCCAAAGTTTGCTCCAAGGGACCCTGTCAAACGCCTTTTCCAGATCTATGAAACAAAGATGGATCTCACTCTTATACTCAAGGGCCTTTTCACTCAGCTGTCTGAGTGTGAAGATTAGGTCTTGAGTACTTCGGTTTGCTCGGAATCCGCACTGGACCTCATCCAATTGTGGCTCAGCTAGGCGTCGGAGTCTCTGCTCTAGGATTCTAGAGTAGATTTTTTCCAGGGACACTGAGAAGGGATATGCCTCTATGGTTTCCACACTGTCGGTTGTCACCCTTTTTGAAAATTGGTGTTATGATGGCGATCTCCCAATCCTTTGGTATGGTCTTGTTGCACCATGCTGCCTGTAGGACCCTTAGGAGTAACAGGTCGCCTGATGCTCCCATGTACTTAACCATTTCTGGTGTTATACCATCATGCCCTGCTGCTTTGCCCATCTTGATTTTCTCCAGTGCCACCTTCAGTTCTTCCATCTTTATGTCATCTTCATCACCATTGGTTTCCTCTTCTGTGCTAGTGGTTATCATTTCTGATGTTTGACCTTGCTCACCATCAAGGAGTTCTGAGAAATATTCTTTCCATCTTTCCATTACTTCCTTCGGGGCAGTAAGCAATTTGCCTTGCTTGTCCTTTATAAATTTGAGAGGGCATTGTTTTTCCTTCCTCATGTTCTTTAGGGTCTTATAGAACAATTTCTGGTTTTCTTGTGCATCTTTTTCTAGCTTTTCTCCAAATTCTTCCCAGGACTTCTGTTTTGCTGCTAGCACTTTGTTCTTTACTTCTGTTCTGAGTGTCACATATTCTCTATATTTTTCCATTTGTCCTGTTGTGTTTTTAGCTCCTAAGTATTGTTTCCATGCCATTTTCTTCTCTCTTATTTTCTCTTTGACTTCCTCTGTCCACCAAGGTGTCCTCTTTCTCTGGTTCCCAAGTCGGACTTCACCACATGCTTCTGCAGCAGCTGTCTTTATGATATCCTTGAATTTAATCCAGAGGGTTTCCAAGTCATCAGGTTGTTCTTCTGTGTTGCTCACCGCTGCAGCAATAAGCCCCTGATATCTGGTCTTAATTTCTGGCTCTCTCAGCTTGTAGGTCCTAATGTTCATTTCTCCTGCTCGTTTACTTGGTTTCTTGCGTGATGTTGAGCAGTTCCTAGGCTGAGCAACTCTTTCAGTTGTTCGTTTGATTGTTAGCAGGTAGTGATCACTTCCAATCTCTGGCCCCCTCCAGACTCTTGCATCTCGGACATATTTGAATGAGCTTCTCCGAACAATGGCATAGTCGATCACTGACTTCTCATTCTTTGTTGGCTGAAGAAGTCTAGTTATGAAATACTACCCTCAAAGATAATCAACTAATACATGATATTGTCTGTCTCTAGCATACATCCAGGAATTATATAGTTTTGTTACAACCAATCTCTTCACTTGTACCTAACCAAGCACAGTAAAGACCCAACTCTTTCAAGATTACCATTTAATGTATATGTTGTTCAGGTGACTATATACTTTATATCTGTAGATTGGTTTGGTTTGGTTTTTAAGAACTATCTTCACTGCACACGGACAACTCCATCAGTGCTCTGATCTCCTCCCTTAGATCACATAAGGAGGATCTCAGCACAGTGCATGAACTCTGTAGCCCCGGCAAGAATCCCAATGTGTGTATATAGGAATCACACATTCTATAAATAATTTTGTGGTGCGAAGGTTTATAATCTTGCCAGGGCAGCGACCTTTCAGCCTACTCTTTACGATTTCCAACTGCTGTGGAATTTTTAGCATACTCAACTTGCACACGGGACCTCTTATTTTTTCACCTTATCCGAGAAAGCTAGGCATTCTATCTCATTACCCAGGAGATCAGGGGGGAGTATGACATCATTTGGACCACTGGTTCTGAAAAAACATTTCCATAAATTATATTCACTCTTCTGGGAATTGAACACAGTACCTTTAGAATTTGAGGCGAATCCATACTTCTTAGCCACTCCGACCCCTTTATATCTGTAGAACTCATGAAGAAAGCCAGACAAGTGCCAGTGGAACAAGAATTGAGAAGAACAGTCAGAGCAAGTGAAAGGTTACACCTTGTCCTCATGCTCTCGCTTATTCTTATGACCTTGACAGAAGTTACCAATAAGTGTCAGACTTTCATAAATGGATACTTGTCAAGGATAGAAGGAATGAAAAGGCACAAGATCACAAATGTGGATGACAAGAACCAAACCAAAGGACAAGAGATAAGAAGAAGAATGTCATGAATATATTACATAATGAGAAAACCTGTTGATAACATTATAAGGCAGTCCTTGTTCTGGAAACCCCAGGGTAAGAGAGGTAGAGGTAAAAAAAAAAAGACAACAACAACATATGGAGAAGAGAACTGGAGACAGAAACGAAAAGGAGGAAGAAATAGAAAGATCCTGAGCTGATGGCATGTGGACTTGGCGTGCATCTGTTCAAGGCATATGCTCCTTGACGAGCCGAAAGGGTAATGAATGAATAAATGAATGAATGAATTAATTAATTTACCTTTCATTTCCTGGACTGGTTATCCTGTAAAACCGATGTCGTAAATTGTGTTTATCCCCATGATAACAGACAGAGCACAGGTCATAATTTGGACACTCTGCACATTTCCAACGAATCCCAAATATTGGCTGCTGACGGCAAGTGTCACACATGGTTCCATCATGCTTGATCCCTGATTGTAAAAAAATGAATGCTGTTGTCACAAAATGGTGACATCAATTTTCTAACGAACATTTCAACTGATATTATTTTATCTTTCAAGTTATTAATTATTGCAATGATCAAAATACTTTTATGTTATTTTAAATCAATGCACTGAAACCAAATGCAGAGAAAAGCTGTCTGCTCCAGCATTTAGAATATGATGTGCTTTGGGCTGTACTACTAGATGAATGACATTTACTAAATAAAATAAAAATATATCAGATAATTCAAGGGAAACATTTTAGGCAGATCCAGAAAGAACGTGGGTGGGTAACACAGCATCCAATCTGGGGAAACTAGAAAAAGGAATGCATTCAGAGGTGGTTAGAAATGGAACTGGATTAAGATGCCAAAAACCTGAATGAATCAAAAACATAAAAATACAGAACACTCACACAAAACTAGAGCGTGGAAGAAATCTCATGGAATGCAGACGTATCAGCTAAATGTGTTTGGTGATGATACATAAGTTACAAACCATTGGGTCTTAATTTAGACTAGCCTGGCATTCTTTCCCTTGTTACTCTTTATAGAGCTTGGAGTCATCACTTCAGCTTGTCCCCTTGCAGGAAGGCTGCATCAATGCTCATGCAGCAATGGTTTTTGTAGCAATTTTTTTTACACAAGGCTGCTATTCTCATGCACAATCTCATTTTAGTCACCTCTTGCAACATGCTTGAGGGAGCAGTAATCTATTCTTTGTCTTCTAAGAGACTCCAGAGAACTACACTGGACAGAAAAGCATGCATAAGAACCTAATTTCACAATATAAGAAAAGCAAGATAATTTAATGAATATGTAATAATAATGTACAGTATAAGAATGTGCAAAAGACTGGGTATCCACACACACATATGAACATCCCTTGGAGCTAATGCGTACATACATTAAAAGTAGTCAGACCCATAGGCACCCCCATTCTATAAGCACATGACCTAGTTCAAGGCTAGTATGTCTGTAAATTTCTACCAATAAACCTGGCATTTTTACGAATGACTTCGCCATTTCTAATAACACAATTTAGGTTAAACAGTCCTGAAGATTACTGACAGCACAATATTTCATAAGGCATTCTGTGTCTTGCTTATATATATATATATTTTTTTAAATATATACATAGACATATAAAGTAACCAAGTCAGCCTAGCACACAATATGGATGTGCTTGAATGGGACAATTTTAAAGGGAAAAAACAACTTCTGTTAAAAAATACATCATGTGTTTACTTGTTTCCTCATCAAAGCTGCATACACTGGAATGGAAGATCCAGTCAAGATTATTTGGTGTGTGTGGGGGAGGGGGGGGGGGGGGGAATAAGGTTGGTCAGAGGGTACATGAAAATGAAAGTGAGAGAGAGGCAAAGAAGGAAAGATAATAATATTTATTTTAGAAATCATATTTCTTAATAGCAACACATATTTGTTTCCAACTCTTATTTTTACACCATGGCAGTACACACTTTGACACCATGGCAGTACACACTTTGACACCATGGCAGTACACACTTTGACACCATGGCAGTACAAAGTACTGGCAGAATACATAAACATACTATCTTGGAGGTTACATTAGATATACTGAAGCCTATAGTCACAGGTTGTCAACAGAAAATCCATCATTTTGCAGTTCACTATTTACAGACAGCTGCAAATTGTTGACTATCAAAGATTTGTAATTTGCTTATTTTAATGCACATTTTTTCCTCATGTCTTCAAAAATGAAACCGCATTGAAAAGAATGAGAAAAAAACTTCCAAACCAAAGATTAAAACCAGAATTATTTTGACCATGAGCACTGCTACTTAACAACTGGTCTATTGACACCACCTACTTTGAAGATCAAAACAAGATGGTTAAATCACAGAATACTGGACATGCATCATGTCACCCAACTAGTGATTGATAATTAGGTCAACATGCGATTCATAATTACCCCAGTTTAGTGTTAACTGTCAATTGTTATTTCTGACAAAGCTCTTAATAACAGCTAAGATTAGTGTTAGTGGTTATTGTTCTGAAATTAGCTGCCACTTATTATTTACAAAAAGTCCAAAATACAGGGTTACTTTTAACAGTTTATCAATAGTATATAGGGTTAAGCTTAGGATGCTGAGACAGAAATATAGTCCCTAATGATAATCTTAACTCAAACTGTTTTTGAGCTTTTTAAAAAAATAATAACATACAACAAACACAGGCCATATATTTTAAAAAAAAAAGCATATCACTATAATCAGCAAAACTTATGGATCAAGAGTAGGGCAACACGGCAGTGTGTGTCAATTTTGTAGGATTCATTTTGACTGAAATAAATGAAACAATGCTGAGCAAAGTAAATATTTCCCAACTGGGCTGAAATGAAGAACAGCCTCATTAGGGTTTTGATTATGGTTAGGTTTAGGATTCCTAAGCCTAACACTGACCTTTATTACCGCATCTCTGAACTCTTTTTTAAAGCTGTTTCGAACACACATCTCACTGTTTTTCATTTCAACTGCCAGTTGAATGAACTCACATTCCGGCTTTTACACTCAGTTGAAATGAAGAACAATGTGTTTAACAGGGCTTCAAAAAAGAACTTAAGAGTCATAGTAATAAGGTATAGGCGAAGGAATCCTAAACCTAACTCTAAAGACACTAACCTTAATGACATGGGCAAGTTATTTAGATGGCATCAAAAAACATGTCTCACTGTTCTTCATTTTAACCGGCCTAATCACATATAAATACATGCATATAAGTGCGACTAAGCTTATCTGCACACTTTTGTAAACTGGCACTTCGAATGTAAAAAAACACGGAATGAATAGTGGTGGTGATGCATTGTTTACAATTAGGCCTAACAAACCTGTTGATGCACTGTCAAATACTTTCAGGTCGTACGCTCCAGCGCAGCGATAGTTTGCTGCGGTTCCATTATCCCATACCACAACAACCTCTTCTGGCGATTCAAAATTTCGTACTGTTCCGATGTGGCCTTCTCCTCCATCCTGTTTACCCCACTTCCAATCCGGTCCCCTAACAACCCGAGCCCCTACTCCTTCCATCACGTTGATTCTAACACTCCTTGTATTTGTGTTGGTTGTACTGGTGCTCGCTCCAGGATCCAACGCCAGGACAGACGACATGGCTGTCTCCGATCGGAGACTATCGGATCTGTTCATCCTAAACTGACTAACAACAACTAGAAAAAAAATTTACAAGTTGTCTTAATCTTCCTGTCTGCAGTCTCAATGTTTTTATGCTCGCCCAAGCAACTTCCGTAGTCTTTGGAAAATGTAAAATTTGTAATCGCACCACACTTTTTTTTAACGAACTAAACTTTATTTGCACGCAAATTTGATCCAGGAAGAAAGAAAGGATATTTGTCATTTTAACAATCTGATATGAAAAAAAGTATGCATCAGCATTGATAAACAAAGAATCAAATGTTGTTAAGAAATAGAATCGTCTACTCAGTGGGCATGGCACTTGCAGAAACAGAGTGTTTTTTTTTTTTAAATAAATAAGGGGGCTGCTGTAAAACTCGTACGGAAATATATATCATCATTCCTTTCCGTCCCCCGTGAAACATAGGGTTTAAACAGTTGCTCGCCATCGATTTCTATTCTGAAATCAGAGTCATAGTAAAAGGTATAAGGGTTAGGAAACCTAAACCTAACTCTAAAGACACTAACCTAATCCTAACCCTAGGGCTGTCTTTTTCAGCTGTGCCCAAGTCAAAACAATTTCCTTAGCCTCCTCTTCCACTGTTGTTCCCCTTGGCCTCCCCGCTCTTCTTTTCCCTTGTGGGTTCCAGTCAAGTGCACTTCTGGTTATGCTTGATTGTTCTCTTCTGAGATGAGTGTATGTCCTATCCGTTCCCACCTTCTTACCTTGATTTCCATTTGTATTGGCTGTTGCCAGCATCTTTTCCTTAGCTCTACATTTGTTATTACATCTGGCCATCGTATACGAAGGATCCGTCGGAGACATCTATTTACAAATGGCTGTAGTCTGGAGGTGATACTCTTTGAGACATGCCATGTCTCTGAGCCATACAGCAATACTGACTTTACATTTGAGTTAAAGATTCTGATTTTGTTCTTTCTGGATATAACTGAGGATTTCTATATTGGTCGAAGGGCATTAAAAGCGCATCTGGCTTTATTTATCTCAGAACAGACGTCTCTATCGGTTCCCCCTCCTTTGTCAGTGTTACTCCCCAGATATGTAAAGCTTTCTACTTCAATAACTTGACCATTGATCTTCATCGAGTCCATCTGCCTATTATTTATCCTCATTTCCTTTGTTTTATTTACATTTATGTGTAGTCCCATCTTTGCTGCTTCTGTCACTAATCTATTTGTTTTCTCCTGCATATCTTGCTGTCTATGTGATAGAAGGGACAAATCATCTGCAAAGTCAAGATCCTCCGGCTGTTTGTTAAATGTCTACTATATTCCTGTTTTCTCTCCTTCTGTAGATTTTCTCATAACCTAGTCTATGACCATGAGAAAAATTGTTGGTGATAGCAGACATCCCTGTCTGATCCCGTTGTGTACTGTGAAGGGCTCTGATAGTTTTCCTTTGTGCACTACTTTGCATGAGGTCTCCTGGTAGAAATCTTGGATGATTTTAATGAATTTCTCTGGGATTCCATAATGTATCAGGATTTTCCACATCACAGTACGGCCTATATTATTGAAAGCTTTTTCGAAGTCCACACAATTTATATATAAGGGGGTCTGCCATTCGTTTGATTGTTCCATGATGATTCTGGGTGTTGCTATCTGGTCTGTACATGATCTTCCTGCACGAAATACTGCCTGTTCATCGAACGCCTTCTTAATGCGGTCCAACAAAACTCTGGTCAAAATTTTTCCAGCCACAGCTAGCAGTGTTATACCCCTCCAGTTGCCGCATAGTCAAGTTTCCTTTCTTTGGCAGCTTGATAATATGACCTTCTTTCCAGCTCCTTGGGATAACCTCTTTTCCCCCGATTTTCTTGAAGAGCTGGTTGTCACGAAGTGGTTTTAAGTTTTTAGAGTTTGCCTGAATGAAAACAAGACCCTGGTATGAGAAAGTCTGAGAAGATAGAATTTAGATGGAAAATGACATGCCTGTGGACAGATGAGACTATTGGCTCAAGGGATAGAACCAGGTTTTGACTCACCCTTGCCGCTTCGTGACTTCAGAAATGCTATAATCTCACCCTCCTCTGACTTCCTTTAAATACAAGGAGATAAGGTGTATAAAACGACCACAGACACCACTATACAGACGACATAAAGTAAGTATAGTAAAGAGTAGAAGCTGATCCAGTGTACAGTAAATATATATTTTTATTTACAGAATGGAAAAAAAACATTAAAATACCACCAAACATCAGTCAAGAAATGGCCTGCACTGTTGCACGGCCTGAAAACAAGTAACGATTAAATTGATAGACACCAAAAAAAAAAACCCCAAATCGCATTCACTCTTTCAGTCACCCTGCTGAGGAACAAAAAATTTTGTTAGTGATTTAAACAACTCTAATCTTGTGGAGCTGTCAACTTTAGCCTCCACTCTCTAATAAAATAAGATTCTACTGTCTCAGTTCTGTTGACTCTTCCTCAACGAACGTCTACACCGCTTTCCTCTTGTTAGGCAATATGCGCCGCTAACTAACACCACTGGAAATGCTACAAATAATAGACTTGGAGTAACACAATGGCTCAGTATCTATCCGTCAAGTGGATACTGAACAGACCCTACTGGTCCTGCCTATATTCTCCCTCCTTCTCTCTCCCTTGGTCTCAGTGTCTCTCCAACCCTCGACGACTGATGATGCGGCGTCTCCGTTACGCTCTTCTCTCGTTACCTTCAAGACCCAGGTATGGTAACCCTATCACCTGTTCCTGAATTCTGCGATGATGATGAAGTTCTGGCATCAAGCATGAGGTACTTGATAAACTGTCGACAAACTTCTCTGCTGCTGAATAGCTTCCCTCTTTTAACCCGCTCCGGAGTTAGAGAAAAAAAACCACAGCCTTGATTTCCGGCTGTACGCAATTGAAACCAGTCTAGCTGAAGAATTGAACTTCACTGCAATAGACCGTTTAGGTTATCTTCTTTTGCTCCTGACGATAACTCGAGTACTCTGACCCTGAGATATGTCTTTTTGCCGTGGATAATTTTATTTGACAAAATTATGCTCCCCACTGTTTCGCCGTGACTCGCGATTATCGCTGTTTTTTCCGACAGTGGAGACGATAATTCGTAGTCGACCGGCAGGCAATATTTCTTCAGAGAGATTTGCCCGCCGTTTAACTGGCTATTTATACATACCGGGGCCACCCCCGCGTGTTCATTAATCTACGCACTCGGGCCAATGGAAACGCTTAGAAAAATAAACATAACTATGAGCTGCGCCAATCAGATTTGAAAACAGCGCAAACCGCGTGTCCGAAGATTGCGTCACGTTATGTGACGGCCGCGTGTTTCTGACTTCTTCTTCTTCTTCTTCTTCTTTGATCCATAACCGCCAACCGTCAAAGCAGTCAGCGGACATCACGCCTGGTGGCGTCTTGTAGGGCAGCAACAAATTGATTCCACTTTGCTCGGTCGGCGGCCATCCTTCGTACAGTGCCCCAACTGTGGTTCATTCTTTGCATCTCAGCTTCCACAGTTCTCCGCCAAGTTGTTTTTGGTCGGCCTCTCTTTCGCTTTCCCTCGGGGGTCCATAGCATAGCTGTTCTTGCGATGGTATCAGGGTCCCTTCTGAGGACATGGCCAACCCAACTCCAGCGTCTGCCAGCTATGATGGTGTGCATGTCCTCCTGGTTACTCCGAATAAGTAGTTCTTGGTTGCTGATGGTGTTTGGCCAAAAGATTCGGAGAATTTTCCTTAGGCAGATTGTGTGGAAGGAGGACAGTTTCGACATTTCCTTCTCTGTTACTCTCCAACATTCCGCACCATAGAGAAGCACAGAAAGTACGCAGCTCTCATACAGTCTTAATTTGGTGTTTGTGCTGTACTGGGAAGACTTCCAAATGTTGTTGAGAAAAGCAAAGGCTGTTCTCGCTTTATTCATTCTGTTGTTAATGTCCTTGCTTGTTCCGCCGTCAGGTGTTACTATGCTTCCTAGGTAAGTAAATGTGTCTGTCTGTTCTAACTTCTGGTTCCTTACTGTTATTGGCTCAGGATTGCCCACATTTAGTGTCATGACCTCCGTCTTCTTCAGATTGATGTTCAGGCCAACCTGCTGGCCATACTTATTCAGTCTATCAGTTTTGTCTTGAATGTGTTGGTGTGAATGCGCGAGCAGTGCAATGTCATCTGCATATTCCAAATCTTCCAGTGTAGAAAACATTGTCCATCTAATTCCTCTTGGACTGCCCTCTGTTGTCTGGCGCATCACCCAATCTATGACTGTCAAAAATAATGTTGTTGATAAGGGGCATCCCTGTCGTACTCCTGTTTTCACTTCGAAAGTTACATTACTCGATCCAACACTGCACGTAAAGTTAGAATAGAGGCTTTTTATAATGGAAACAATGCGGCTGGGAATTCCATAAGCCCTCAGAATTTTCCATAGGCTGTCCCTGTGTATGCTGTCGAAAGCCTTTTCAAAATCAACAAAGTTAATGTACAGCTGTCTCTGCCATTCTGAGCACTGCTCTATAATGTTCCTGAGGGCAAATATATGATCTGCACATCTTCTGTTCTTTCTGAAGCCCGCTTGTTCTTTCCTCAGTTTATGGTCAACTGCTTTTGAAATTCTCTGGATGATTATCCTGCCTAGTATTTTGCTGGGAACTGAGAGGAGGGTAATTCCTCTCCAGTTGTTGCAGTCTGCAAGGTCGCCCTTCTTGGGCAATTTGACAATTGTTCCTTTACTCCACTCTGTTGGTGTTGTCTCAGTTTCCCAGACTTGTGCAAATAGTGGTTCTAATAGTTCTGCTGCTAGTTCAGGGTCTGTCTTGAATAGCTCAGCATTCAGATTGTCGTTGTTTCTGACTTGCGTGCATGAAATGGCGATTTCCGTAAACAAAGAAAATCGCGAAAAATCAGAAGAAAGTAAAACTGGTCGAGTGTAAAATAAACCTACCGTCCTAAAACGACCCCATTTAATTACTTACATAAACATACCAAACACGATATATATACCAATGAGAAGAAAAAAAATTGTGAAAATACAAAATAGACGACAGAATCGGGTCGGTTGAAAGACAGAATTACAGTGCAGCATCACACTGGTGTAGCAATTCTGTAGTGTATGGTATATCTGTCTTCAAGGCTTCTGGCGGTATTCCATCTGGTCCTGCAGCCTTCCCATTTTTTAGCTGTTTTACTGCCAGAGAGATCTCTTGTTTCGTAGGTGGGTTCATATTGCACTGTAGTGGTTCTTCTACTGATTCTGTGATGGGTTGCTTTATTGGCTGGTTTCGGTTCAAGATGTCCTTAAAATATTCAGCCCATCTGGCCCTTTGTTTCTCTTCATTGCTAATGTTTTGTCCTTCTCTGCTCTTCACTGTTGTATTGTGGTTTACCTGTTTCTTAGATAAAGTTCTAATGATATTATATATTATTTTTAAGTCTCATTTTTTTGTCTCAATCTCGGCTTCCTCTGTTAGTTTTTTCAATAAATTCTCTTTTATCTTGCCTGGCACTTTTTTCACTTTCCTGTTTCATTCATAACCCTCCACTCCCAAAGGAGCTTAGGCCTTCAACAAACACATGCCAAGTCCTCCTGTCACGTGCCATCATCTCAAGTTCTTTCCACGTTCTCCTCATCATTTTCACCTCTGTTTCCAGCTCTCTTCTCCATGTGCTTCTTGGTTTACCTCTGCCTCTCTTGCCCTAGGAGTTCCAGAACAATGACTGCCTTGTAATGCTATCAAAAGGTTTCCTCAGTGTGTGTCCTATCCATCGCCATCGTCTTCTTATCATCTCTTGTTCCACTGGCACTTGTCTGGTTTTTGTGATCAGTTCCACGTTGGTAACCTTGTCATACCACTTTCCTGTTTAGCTTTCAATAATTTGTGAGCAGTTGTGTTTTCTTTTCTGCGCCTTTACAGTTGTTTACTTGTTTTTTATTTTTCTTCTTTCTCTTATGAGGTTCCATGTGTTTTCTGTGAGCCATTCCTTCTGTTGTTTATTTCTTTTGCCATGAACTTCTTCACATATATTCCTGCATGCTTCCAGAATTGTGCACCAATGATTGTCTATACTTTCCTCTTCAAGGTTCTCCAGTGCTTCAAATCTATTTCTCAACTTTAGGTTGAACTGAACTCTTGTGTCTTTGTTCATAAGGTTCTGGGTATTATATTTCGGGCTTGCTCTTTCTGCTCTGTCTTTGTGCGCCCTCAATTTTATCCTCAGTGATGCTAGGAGAAGGTGGTGGTCTGACGCTACGTCAGCTCCTCTCTTTAACATCTTGTAGGCAGCGTCTCCACTTTCTTTCTATGATGAAGTGGTCTGTCTGATTTTGCGTGCGCCGATCTGGGGAGTTCCATGTGGTCTTGTGTATGTCTTTGTGTGGAAAGATAGTCCCTCCGATGACCAGGTCATTCAAATCACAAAAGTGTACAAAGAGTTCTAAATTTTCATTTCTGTTTCCTATGCCATTCTTACCCATGATTAGTTCACAGTTTTTGTTGTCTAATCCTACTTTTGCATTTACATCTCCAATTACTATCTTAATGTCTCTCCTGTGTGTTTTGTCCAATGTTCCTTGGAGTTCATCATAGAAATCTTGCTTCGTATCTTCATTTGCATTGTTTGTAGGGGCATAACATTGAATAATGGTGATTTTTCATCCTTTTCCCTGGGATCTTGCCGTTATTATCCTGGGTGATATTGATTCCCATTCTATTAGTGATTTTCTGGCTTCCTGTTCTTCTAATTTTTGCCTTCGCCGTTAGAAGTGGTGTCGGCAGCCTGACTTCCATTGACTGGCTTTCATCAGGTCTCTGTGTCATACGTCCCTCTTGCGAGGGTTCTTCTTGACTCTGGCTTTTATTTCTTTCCTCAAACCGTTTCAGTTTCTGTGACGAATATGTTTTTCCGGCAGGGTAGTCAGCCCTGTTCTCCAACCTCCTTTAACCTGGAGAAAAAGGGAAAAGGGGGGATGGGGGGGGGGAGCCCACTTTGTCTGTACCTTCCACTTTGACCTGCTCAGCGTGGTTGAACCTACCAGGAGCAAAAGCTTCCGCAGTTGTAGCTCACATTATCATCAAGGCACTCAAGCCGACCCACCATTTCAAGGTGGGGCACCTTGGATATATATATATGTGAAGATGAAACTCAGCTGTCCCAGAATTGTTAGATGATATGGTAGAACCCTCGAATAACATCAGTACCCCTGAATACTGTTGTATTTTTTTTCGTCAACGTGGAACTCTACCACCTGGGAAAATTAGTATGCATCATTTCCACGTGGATTTTCAACACGTTGGATAATTAATATGTAGACTGTTATCATCTGTGCATCCAAAAGCATCGCTTGGCCTTAGGAGAGATTAAACCACGCCTACCGCAATCTCTAGAGCGATTATAAGCAGTTATTTCCCTACCTTTGCCAGTACGCCTGCCCAGTGGGGCGTTGCCAGAATCCAACGAGGAAGGCGGCATACGATCAAAGGCAAGGATGGGCCCAGAACTGACGAAGCAGCTTCTCGCCAGCATTTCACATCCTCATGCAGAATGGCAGTGACGAGACGGACAGGGAAGTCCAGAGCGCGGACTGGCGGCACAGAAGCACGATAGTTCCCTGAGTTCAAATAAGGTGTGAAATTTTCACGTGTCCCCCCGATCTTTCATTTCATTTCATTTAATATATATAGAGACCACTGAAGAATGCAATTTATCATTCGTTTGCCAGAGATCTACAGAAACACTAGCTTATAGTTGAATTCTGCTAGATTCCCTCTGGATTTTCGGCTATATTGGAGTGAAGTCATTCTGTGCTAACGGGTGATCATAAACCTTTGCGTCCCAGCAAAATTATATAGAGTCTCCCAGACTCTGTTCTTAAAAACATCCAGAGATTTGATGAACAGTTTTAAATTTAATCTTGTGGCGATCCTGTTGGGGTCCCGCTGTCTGAATTTACCAGAAAGAAAGCAAACCCAAGCACATAAAAAAAATCATCAATAAAATTAAGTCTGTAAAGATAAACTGGAGAAGAACATTGCCAGTAGCGATATATTTTATTTTACTGCTCTACTGTGAGAAAGAGTATATATTTCCTGAACACTGACAGTGCATAATTTTCCACTGGATTTAAAAACAACCTCCGAAGGAAAAAACATACCTCACTGGTCAGTCGTTGTCATCACGCTTAAGAAGTTTTTTCACCATCAGCGGCGAAATCCAAGAGACCACACTGTCACGTAGGGTTTATATTCATTTAATTTCCTACATCTTCTTCCTATTCGTTCACCCAAATTCTCTCTTTTATTATCTCTGTATTTCATTTTTCCTGTATATTTTTCATCCATTCGTTTTGCGAATATTATTTTCATATAATTCGCAAACTTTACCTGTTTCTTTCTCAAAACTGAGAATCGCGCTAGGACGATATTACGTAGATGTCAGGGCTGCAGGGCGTCAGAAGGCGTGATAAGTCGGTTCGCTGAACATAGGACGTAGCAAATCGTCTACATTCTCACCGAGCGCGCGAGCTTTCTTCTCGGCATTAGTCCCGGTGAGGTGTGATACTTTACATCTGCACCGGTCAGTATCCAGACATTTGTCTGGAAAATCCCAAACTGACACGGCGCTCACTTGGGCCATGGTCAGCTGTAGTGTGAAAACTGCCCTGAAATGGAGTCAGGCTGTCTGGGATTTGAAACTGACACGCGTACATCGTGGTCAGTAGGTGACAGTTACGACACGCGTTAAGCGGACGTAAATGTTGGGAGTAGGGGAGATAATTTCGCTTGGCGAAATAAGTTTGGGCCCTTTGTCTGATTTTAAGATATTGGCCAAGTTTGAAACTTTAATTTCATTCTCGCTCATAGACTCCACAGTAGATAGGTCGCTCGAAACAGAATAGCTGTTAGCGAAGATCTCAGTTTGTTTCGGCAATTTGTCGAACTTCTAGACTTCCAGAAATATTTTCAGCATTTTTATTCTTAAGTTGTGCGACTACCTGTAATTCTGTGGTTGAGGTAATTAATATGATAGATATATAGATTTTGTGAGTGTTAAAGTGTTAAATCGCTTAATTCATTTTAATCTATTTCTTTAGCGCAGAAGAGAAATAAAGTGGTAGGCTATTATATTTTCTAGGGAAGCATTCAGTGGAAAGCAGAATAAAATTAAAATTCTAGCTTATAACGGCAATTGTAGCTATTTATAATTTAATTTAACCGCTAATACTCAGTCGAGTGTATTTTTTTCTAAACTAACGTATAAACTCTAGAATCGAGCCTCATGAATGGTGACGGAATACGCACGTGTTCCTAATTCATGAGGATTGCTGATTTTTAATTATAACTTACGTCACGGGAAGTTTAAATGATAAGCAAAGCTCTCTGCTTGCAAGTTTAAATGTAAGTTTTAACCAGTACAGATTCTGTTTATTATATTATATGTGTTATTTTTCCTCCACACAGTGAAAGTTTTGGGGTGACCCTAACTTTACCAGCACCTAGTAGTAGTTTCCATACTTGTGAAGAAATAGACAGTCCTTATTTTGAACCACGTGGGTTTTCTCAAGTAACACTGATCTGACGGTGCAAGTTAGACAGAAATACTAATATCCCTATAACGGGTTTTCAAAGACTGTAATGATAAATACTGGACCTTGGAGCCAGCACTTAATTTCTTCTAGAAAACTCTATATAATTTGCTGCCTGGTGGCGTTCAAGTATTAACAATCATTTCCCGACTAGATTATATATATCTTGTGGACAAATCTGTGGTGTGACTAAAGTGAATCCTATACTGAGGGAAGGCACCGACCTGACATTCATCATTTTTAGAAACCTACGCTATTGACACTGTGCTCTGCTAACTCCCGCGCCTGGAATAATTGTTAGGTGACTTAATCAGACATTTGAACAAATTTGCACACCCAAGTAGTCGTTCCCGGAGACTCCGAGTTAAATACGTCTTTTGGAACTGGGGACCTCTTGGCAGAAGACTGCATTTTTTTTGAGTCTGTGTGAAAATCTAAAATCAATGTGTTCCAAGAGGCAGCAAGCAAAGTCGTGAGTACAAGTATGAGAAGCCATGGCGGAATGAATGAGTGTACGCTGGTTTGAGTGATATTTTTCACTATTTTATCTTTGACACCCTGTTGCTGTCCTAATTTTTTTTTTCAATCTGCATAATTTGTTGCTAAGGCTAGAGTTCTTGTGTTTTTGTCTTAGGTTAAATCAGATTTTTTTTCAAACTCTGTGCATATAATTACGAGATAAAACAAAGAAAAACTCTTAGACTCAAACCCTATGTATCTGTGACTCGGGCGCCATCATCTGTTCTCTTAACGGGGCCGGGCTAAACCTAGAGTTAACACTATAACGGGGCTATCATCCTTGCAACATTTCCTTGAATTTTATGACTATGTGTATATGTATTTTCCTTGATGTACTTTCTTTGATGTTGTGAGCCGATTTTTCCTGATATTAAAAATCGCTCTTGAACCAAATAATCGTGTTTGGTCAGCTCGTTCTAGATAATATATATATATCATTGTTATAGTTTTCCCACGTCTGTGTGTTTACCTGTCGTCACGTGTATGTGCGTGCCTGTGAGTGATAGAAATATACGTAATATGTATATTGGTGTAGTCTGTCTGACGCTGTAACAACTGTTGTAGAAGATAGGTGAGAGAGAGAAGAATTCTTTTCGCTTTCAGAGACAGCCACTATATCAAATCTATCATCTCACGTGTGTGGAAATTCTATTAACTTTCACTAACTCTCACTGAGTCTATCACCTATTCAAACCTATTCAGAAGGGACCAAACCTAGTCTTAATTCTCCTATCGGAAATCTACGACAAATGAGGGCTCGTTTCCGGTCTTTGAACTTAGAATAGGAAGACGAGTACGACAAAACGTGGACTCGTCTATCTGGATTTTGAACTTAAGATTCTGTATTCTGATATAGAGTAAGAGTGTGATGTCTTGTGAGTTGTGTATCTTTTTAAATAATTACCCCCTAGACTAGCGATCTGTTTACGGGCGTGCTGACCACACAAACTAATAAGTTTTTTTTCCACAGCATCTTTGAATAATATACATTTTGGTTACAGGTTGATTTTGTCGGGATATATGTTAACTGCTGATTGTAATACTAAATGCTGGTAAAGTGGTGAGTGTATAACATTCACTGGGTACTGAGGCAGAACGGCGTTTGAACTAAGTTAAGGAGTGTGTTTCGGACTTTTTGTCCAGATTAATTCCCTCCCTTACCCGATCTGACTTCAGGGGCGAACTTATAGTGGATTTTTTTTTAAAATTAAGGGATTATTTTTCTCTTTAATTTTTTGCAATATTCTTTTGCTTTTCCACTGTAGCAACTTATTTTTCAGAAGTAATCTTAACTACCATTTAGTTGGCGTAGTCGTGTTTTGCATTGAAGTGCTGTTATTGCCGATAATAGCAGCGATAGTTAGATTTTATTTTGGAGGAGGTATCCCAGGGTTTAAGGATATCATCTTTTGATTTTTTTTTTTGTAATTTTTTTTTTCGTAAGTGGTAGGAACCAGGTTATTCTTTTTTCCTATTTTTCTTATCTCCACGTGTCTCAGTCACTGACATAATATGGCCGAGAGGGCAAAGCTTAGACAACTTTCTCAGGGACGAAGCGAGAGAGGAGGGACTGGAAGGAGAGAAGAAGCGAAAGCTTTTGTCAGAGACGAACTTGGAGAGATATGATGCGGAGAGGAAAGCAGCTGCTGAAGCTTTAGCTAGAAGAAGATGGATGAAGAAATGGAAAAATTCGCAGGGCGAAAGAAACGAGAGTAAGGAGAACAGCATGAGGAAAGAGAGAAGATAGAGACAGCATGAGGAAAATTGAGAAGAGATTTTTACCAGAAAGCGTGATTGGAAAGAGAGAGAGAGAAGGAGAGTTATTATACAGCATGAGGAAAAGAGAGAAAGAGGAAAAGAGAAGAAGCATGAGTTGGCTCTTAAAAGCTCTAGAGTTTCAAAGTCGTGGGGCTGCCTCTTTCCCTCCAGCAATGGAGAGTCTTCCAACCTCATTCTTCCCTAACTGACCCTTCTAACCACTCAATCTCTTTGTAAATGCTATGTGTTTGTCATTTTCGAAAATCATTGTCAAAGTACTTATTTGCTTATGATTTGTATCATAAGTTATTTGTGATTCCTTTACCTGCGATGTCAAGGTTGATTAAGGAGTCTTGATATTCCTTTTTCAAATTCAAAGTGTTTGACGCAATTCAGAGGTTGACCTTAGTTCGGCGTGGGCCTATGGGGAAGGACATTTTAAGCGGGAGTAAGATAGGAAACTTCCGGGAAGCCCTGGGTCCTTGAATTTTTTTTGAAGGGACCAAGAGTCCAAAAAGCCATGTTTTTTTCTGGAAATCTTCGAAGTAACTGCTATGGCAGTTTTAAGACTAGTGAATCTCTTTGCCCCCGGGATGACGGGAGCAGAATTTTGTGTAGTTCTGATGTGGAAAGATTCACAAGCGTAAACAGGTAATACCGACCTGATTTTTGCAACAAACGCTTTTTCGGAATGGCAAGAAAATGTAAAGGAACATACCTAGGGTGAAATGCATGTCACGGATCCGCCATTTCAGAAAAATATAATTTGTGCTCGAATGTAGCCATCCAAGAAGAGAAGAGTCCATAGAACAGTCCCAAAAGAGAACAGTGACGAAGCGATATGTAGAGGGAGCCGCAGATTGGCGGAACTTCTGTCTACCTAATTGGAGAGTATCTACTGAATCGGGTTGTTGAGACCTGTTTAAAGTTAAACTAGGTAGTTACGAGCCATGTTGCGGAACGAGGCCTGTGCTTCCGGCTATTGTACTGGCCTAATGTGTTTTAACATCAAGTGAAGGGAGGAGGAAATGCCGGGTTAGCGACTGATGTGATTCAGGGTGGCTAGAAACATCTGGCTGCGTTTTCAGAGACGCCAAGGGCGGACGCTAGAACTTCATTTTGAAGAACTTTGCATTTGACCATGCATAAAACCTCTTTCTGATGTTTACCTTTTTGAAAAAAAGTTGAAGACTGAAAAATCGATGTCTTCCTGTAGGAGCATGACCTTGTTACACTAAAACCAGCCTACCTGGGATTACTATGTGAAAGAAACCTTCTGGATCAATAAATGTCTTGAAACAGTGGTGCAACGAAGAAGCAATAAAGCTTGACCCGAGACTCTGTGCCTGTGAGAAGGAAAAGGTTTTGGCAGGAATACATAAAAATGCGAGCCCCTAAACACATTCGCGCTCTTTTCAAACGAAGAGCCTTGAGTCAACTCATCTACGCTCGCCCTCCCTCCATGCAAATAACATGCAACATGTTCCCTGTCTTGGACCCAGATCCTGAACAAAACACCAGAAAAAAAAGATCTCAACTAAATGGTCCTTTCAAACTCTTGAATCGGTTTTCCTTGTCCAAATGAGAAGATTGACACATGGTTAGAAAAATTTGAGAAAATTGCAACTCTGTACGGGTTAGAGAGGTCGCGTTGGAATTAAAACTTTCCCAGGCCCTAAAAGGTTCTGCTTATGATGTTTATTCTAAGCTGGAAAGTAGCCAACAAGACGACTACGATGTGTTGAAGAAAGCGTTACTGGAGCGCTTTGAAATGAACGCTCGCAAGTTTTTGCAACTGTTTCGCAACAGCCGGAAAGAGAATTCTGAAACTTTTCACCAGTTCTCATCTCGTCTTAAGGGATATCTAACAAAGTGCCTTGAGCTTTCGCAGCTCCCCTCTACCTATGAAGGTCTTGAGGAACTTGTTCTAACTGAACAAATAAAGAACACTTTGTCTGCTGATACCCGGAGATTTCTCGCTGAGCAGGGGGCAGAAAAACTTGAAGACATTTTGGAAAAGTCTGAGCGTTATCACAATGCGCTGGCTGAACTACCGGCCACAAAGCGGAAACCGACAGAGGAGCATTTTCGAAAACATAACCTAGAGCAATCCTCTCAGGCTTCTAACCAAAACAACCACAGAGAAACTGGACCTCAAAACCCCCCTCCTGAAAAATCCAAGTTCTACAAGAACAAGTACCCCAACCACCCCAAACAGTCTGATCAACCCGACCGCCCTACATGGCAGCGTAGCCAGAAAGGACAAGGTGGCAAAGGGAGAACCCCCGAGCACGGGACATATGATCAGACCGAGCACACCGAGCCTAAACGCATCGGATGCTTATTAACAGTCTCGCAAGGCGGAATTATTGACAGTGATTCCCAACCTCTTGGGGATAGACCCTCAACGCGAGGTATTGTTATTTTGAACGGTTCTCAAACTTCTTGCTTATTTGACACGGGGCTTTCTTACGATTGCATTGTTGCCAGAAACCTGGTTAAACCCGGTCAAGAGACAGGAGAGACCGTCAAACTTTGTGGAGTTCGTAAGAGTGATGCACCTACAGCGCTTCCCATCGCATTGGTGGAGATACACTCTGACTTTGTCAGAGGTGTGATCAAAGCGGCTGTTATGGATGATCCCATCTACCCAGTCATACTTGGCGGGAGATACGTGTGTATTGGGAAACCGGAAGAGCCGATTGTGGCAGCAGTAACTACAAGAGGGCAAACCAAGAAGGAACGGGAGCCTGCGCCAAATTTGTTACCTATGGAACTTAAAGAAGCGCAATACAAGGACCCTACTTTGGCACCCTGCTTTAGGAAACTGCCCATGGCTAAGGAACCCAAACAGCACGGGGACATTTTTTCTGAGGATGGCGTACTTTATCGGAGAACGGGGCAAGCCTGACCAAGGTTACAACCAGCTCCTAGTACCGAAACAGTACAGAAGCCAAATCCTAGAAATGGGGCACTCTCTTCCCTTTAGCGGACATATGGGACAGAACGCCACAAACCAACGTATAACCACTCATTATTGGTGGCCAGGAGTGAATACTGATATTATCAGATATGTCAAATCCTGTGCCCAGTGCCAACGTGTACCACCCAAGCAACGGACCCCCCCAGTCCACATGGGTGAAATGCCAATAATGGGAACACCATTCGAACGGGTTGTGATCGACATTTTAGGGCCTTTCGAAAGGACTAAAAGAAGGAACAGGTTTATCCTGACCTTAGTCGATACATGCACTTTATGGGCAGAAGCTATCCCGCTAACATGCGCAGATGCCAAGCATGTCGCAGAAGCCCTCGTGCAGATTTTCACTCGGTTGGGATTCCCTCAGCAAGTGTTGACGGATAATGGATCTCCATACCGAAACCTGTTGATGGATGAGATCGTTAAGATCTTGAGGACCCAGCACATCCACACTAAGCCATATACTCCGGCCGGAAATGGGCTCGTGGAACGTGCTAATGGAAACCTCACCATGATGCTAAGTAAGCTGGCACAAGTGAAACCTGAAGATTGGGATCTCTGTATTCCTGCAGCATTATTTGGCTACAGAGAATCTCCTCATACTTCCACAGGATTTCCGCCAGCTACACTCTTATTCGGCAGACCCATTAAGGGCCCGCTTGAAGCCTTACTTCAGTCTCTGACAGACGAGAAGGCTGATGAGACAGTTGTCTCAGCCAGTAAATATGTGTCGGTTTTAAAGGAACGGTTGAAACTAGGGTGGGACCTAGCAACGACTAACTTTAAGCGAGCACGCACCAAGCACGCTAACCGATACAGGAAAGTCGCGGAAGAGAGAGAACTGGAAGCAGGAGAGAAAGTTTTGGTGTTGCTCCCTACCGAGAACAACCAACTGAAGATCGGATGGCAAGGGCCGTTTACCGTCCTGAAAAAGATTTCTAAGGCTAACTACCAGATCTCTATTGAAGGAAAGGAGAAGGTTTTCCATTTAAATCTCTTAAAGAGATACTTGGAAAAACCAGTGCCAACCTCCGACCATCTCCTGACGATCGCCAAAACTGACGAAGATGACGATAGTGGCAGGGATATTCCACCGCTATCACAGGAAATCTTTCAAAAATGTCAGCAGCGGCGACGCTCTTTCAAGCGCGCATATGAGACATTCCAGGGGAAGGAAACTTTGAGGAGTGGACTTGAGTAGGAATTGGACAGAGATGGAGGGGGAAGATGAGAGGGAAGAGGACAGACACCCCGAAGCTACGGTTATAGGAAATTAAACTCCATAACGTAGACATGGAGTGCTTCCATATCTTAAAGGGGGAGGCTCTGTCACGTAGGGTTTATATTCATTTAATTTCCTACATCTTCTTCCTATTCGTTCACCCAAATTCTCTCTTTTATTATCTCTGTATTTCATTTTTCCTGTATATTTTTCATCCATTCGTTTTGCGAATATTATTTTCATATAATTCGCAAACTTTACCTGTTTCTTTCTCAAAACTGAGAATCGCGCTAGGACGATATTACGTAGATGTCAGGGCTGCAGGGCGTCAGAAGGCGTGATAAGTCGGTTCGCTGAACATAGGACGTAGCAAATCGTCTACATTCTCACCGAGCGCGCGAGCTTCTTCTCGGCATTAGTCCCGGTGAGGTGTGATACTTTACATCTGCACCGGTCAGTATCCAGACATTTGTCTGGAAAATCCCAAACTGACACGGCGCTCACTTGGGCCATGGTCAGCTGTAGTGTGAAAACTGCCCTGAAATGGAGTCAGGCTGTCTGGGATTTGAAACTGACACGCGTACATCGTGGTCAGTAGGTGACAGTTACGACACGCGTTAAGCGGACGTAAATGTTGGGAGTAGGGGAGATAATTTCGCTTGGCGAAATAAGTTTGGGCCCTTTGTCTGATTTTAAGATATTGGCCAAGTTTGAAACTTTAATTTCATTCTCGCTCATAGACTCACAGTAGATAGGTCGCTCGCAAAACAGAATAGCTGTTAGCGAAGATCTCAGTTTGTTTCGGCAATTTGTCGAACTTCTAGACTTCCAGAAATATTTTCAGCATTTTTATTCTTAAGTTGTGCGACTACCTGTAATTCTGTGGTTGAGGTAATTAATATGATAGATATATAGATTTTGTGAGTGTTAAAGTGTTAAATCGCTTAATTCATTTTAATCTATTTCTTTAGCGCAGAAGAGAAATAAAGTGGTAGGCTATTATATTTTCTAGGGAAGCATTCAGTGGAAAGCAGAATAAAATTAAAATTTCTAGCTTATAACGGCAATTGTAGCTATTTATAAATTTAATTTAACTGCTAATACTCAGTCGAGTGTATTTTTCTAAACTAACGTATAAACTCTAGAATCGAGCCTCATGAATGGTGACGGAATACGCACGTGTTCCTAATTTATGAGGATTGCTGATTTTTAAATATAACTTACGTCACGGGAAGTTTAAATGATAAGCAAAGCTCTCTGCTTGCAAGTTTAAATGTAAGTTTTAACCAGTACAGATTCTGTTTATTATATTATATGTGTTATTTTTCCTCCACACAGTGAAAGTTTTGGGGTGACCCTAACTTTACCAGCACCTAGTAGTAGTTTCCATACTTGTGAAGAAATAGACAGTCCTTATTTTGAACCACGTGGGTTTTCTCAAGTAACACTGATCTGACGGTGCAAGTTAGACAGAAATACTAATATCCCAATAACGGGTTTTCAAAGACTGTAATGATAAATACTGGACCTTGGAGCCAGCACTTAATTTCTTCTAGAAACTCTATATAATTTGCTGCCTGGTGGCGTGAATATTAACAATCATTTCCCGACTAGATTATATCTATATATATATCTTGTGGACAAATCTGTGGTGTGACTAAAGTGAATCCTATACTGAGGGAAGGCACCGACCTGACATTCATCATTTCTAGAAACCTACGCTATTGACACTGTGCTCTGCTAACTCCCGCGCCTGGAATAATTGTTAGGTGACTTAATCAGACATTTGAACAAATTTGCATACCCAAGTAGTCGTTCCCGGAGACTCCAGTTAAATACGTCTTTTGGAACTGGGGACTTCTTGGCAGAAGACTGCATTTTTTGAGTCTGTGTGAAAATCTAAAATCAATGTGTTCCAAGAGGCAGCAAGCAAAGTCGTGAGTACAAGTATGAGAAGCCATGGCGGAATGAATGAGTGTACGCTGGTTTGAGTGATATTTTTCACTATTTTATCTTTGACACCCTGTTGCTGTCCTAATTTTTTTTTTCAATCTGCATAATTTTTTGCTAAGGCTAGAGTTCTTGTGTTTTTGTCTTAGGTTAAATCAGATTTTTTTCAAACTCTGTGCATATAATTACGAGATAAAACAAAGAAAACTCTTAGACTCAAACCCTATGTATCTGTGACTCGGGCGCCATCATCTGTTCTCTTAACGGGGCCGGGCTAAACCTAGAGTTAACACTAAAACGGGGCTATCATCCTTGCAACATTTCCTTGAATTTTTATGACTATGTGTATATGTATTTTCCTTGATGTACTTTCTTTGATGTTGTGAGCCGATTTTTTCCTGATATTAAAATCGCTCTTGAACTAAATAATCGTGTTTGGTCAGCTCGTTCTAGATAATATATATATCATTGTTATAGTTTTCCCACGTCTGTGTGTTTACCTGTCGTCACGTGTATGTGCGTGCCTGTGAGTGATAGAAATATACGTAATATGTATATTGGTGTAGTCTGTCTGACGCTGTAACAACTGTTGTAGAAGATAGGTGAGAGAGAGAAGAATTCTTTTCGCTTTCAGAGACAGCCACTATATCAAAACCTATCATCTCACGTGTGTGGAAATTCTATTAACTTTCACTAACTCTCACTGAGTCTATCACCTATTCAAACCTATTCAGAAGGGACCAAACCTAGTCTTAATTCTCCTATCAAAAATCTACGACACACACCATTCTCATACCTGTCTCTGTGACCGTGCCATCCCATAGAAACTTTATATAAAATCAAAGAGACACAATAAGGCTTCACCTTCCAGCGATTTCGGAACACTTTGCTAAACGCCTAAACCCGTTAAATCTGGGGCTGGAAACCGAAGAACAGAACGCAGTCATTTATTGAATACTTACTGCTGTATGTGTAATTTTCTATGGAGTGCCAGATTTCACGATTTGGTAAGTGTGTGTGAGAAAATGTGTGTTGGCCATCACGAGCGTGCATGAATGAATGAGATTTATTTGCAAACATTATAATTTGCTTTACCTGGTAAATACCTGGGTTTTTTCTGTATTCCTTGTATTGTTCTCTTTAAGTGGGACTTCTTAACTTTGGTTATTTCCCCTCCCTAAATCTGCTTAGTAAAGGGAAAACAGTTGAGAATAATAGGAATTGTTTACTAACCCCCCCCCCCCCCCCCCCATACCTAATATTGTAACCCCTCTTATCAGAATAAATTAATTTACTGTTGAGTTAAATTTTCTATTTCTGATAACCACCTGTCTTTGGACTGGGTTTTTCTTTGTCCATACAAGCGGGAAGGGCATATTGGATACTACTCTTAACCCCCCCCCCCTCCCCCCTTGTTACGTGTATTTTCTGTAACTATGATTATTGCCTGTACTATGATAAATGTTGTGATTTTGGTTTAAATGATAAATAAACACCATAATACTTTTAGTACTGTGTTGGCCGACCCACGCCCTATTACCCATATTTGTTCTACGTAGTTTGTATTCACGTAGCGTCTGTGTGTTTGAAGCACCAAATTGGTGTGTGCACCTGAGTGTTTGGAAACTGGCAAATAATTGTTTAGCCAGGAGAGATTAGGAGTCTACTGAAAAAAAAAAGATAGGCAAATCGGAGAAGAGTACCGATTTCTTAGACTGTCCTTACTCTTCCCAGCACCCCTTGTGAATCAACTATCTCTTTCCTAACCCTTTCTATCATAGAGCCTTCACCATTATTCTTCACTCTTACGGGACCACTATTTCTTAGACCTATCTCAAATAAATTTACGACTATATATATATATATATATATATATATATATATATATATATATATATATATATATATATATATATATATATTTATATATATATATATATATATATATATATATATATATATATATATATATATATATATATATATATATATATATATATATAGTGTAGTTAACTCAGGATACTAATTTTGATTTCCAATATCAAAATATGGTATCTCCTAACTCCACTCAATCAAAATAGAGTAAATTAAAAACGTGAAGCTGTGCGAATGTGTATGTGTGTGCTCTCCCCGTTCCAAAAAAACAAAAACAAAGTCTCTTACAACTGCCAAATTGTTAACAAGGGGGAGAAGGCGGGAGTGCTAGCTATTTATGCGTAATAATGTGTATTATATTACGAGAATTTCAGTTGTTAGAGTGCTGGTCTCTAGTGGCAAAGATATCGAGTTCTTCTTCTTTTTCTTTCTTATTCCTCGTGCGTCCTGAAAAGGACGTTGGTTGCGTTGTGTCCGTTTACAGCGAAGCTGCGGTATTTGCGCCTTTCGGCCGACACATCCGACTTTCGCACGGCAATTTTTGGGACCAGGTTTGCCTTCCCTCTTCATCCCTACTCCTCAGCCAGACTGCAGTGATGCAGCCTGTTTCCAGGACCACCACGTGGAGGTGGAGTAGGGTCTTGGTCAGCTCTGGTTCGCTGACCCTGATGCAGGCAGTCAAGCTATGGGTCGCTTACTGCATTCCTCACTTTTCATGCATCTAGGGTCCCGTATCGAGTTCGAGTTACGGTGCCGTCACTCACCAGTCTACCCAGATGTAAATGGTACCTTGAGATATAATATAAGCCACGTGACATCCACGCTGATGATACAGTCTAGGTCAGTGTTTCTCAACCCTGATAGTAGCAACGCCCCCTTTTGACAACTAATATTTTAAAAAGCCCCCCCACCCTTTTAACACCCCCTTGCTCTTTATCCTGTATACCCAAACACACACACAGATACTTATACATATATTCCACCATACTTTTAAAAAAGCAATGCAGTTAATGAGTTATCTTTTTTTATAAAGAAAAAGAGAAAGCACATTTATAAAAGCTTAATAATAATAGCCCCTTCAGTCATAACTGACTGTGGGAATGAAACCCAGAGATGACAGCTCTCAGCTGCTTATTTTCCTGATTTTCGACGTTTTCTCCTCTCTTCGGCTTGTTGTGTGAGCTTCTTTTCGCCCAATATGAGGTGGCGCCGTAAATAGTATCGCCACTTGGTGCGATCGACAGCTTCATCCTCCCACATTGCTGCATTTATGTCCAGTTCCCTCATATCTCTCTTGCACACATCTTTGAACCTCAGCTGCCGTCGCCCAACTGTATAAAAGCTTAGTTATATTAAATATGTGTTTAAGTACGGAGTTATAAACACCACAGGTTCATTATCCTTGAATTACAAATTGGCGGAGCAAATGATATAAAATTAGTTCTTACAACTCTATAACTATCATAATCATATAATTTTAATAGCACCTAAATCACTGCATATATATCTTCAAATCTGAATATTTATGCCTCTCCTTATGTAACCACTTTAAACATGAAAAAATTGGAAAAATTATTAGTTGATAATAATGATATAATTATATAAAAATTCACTTACTAATGAAGCTTAATGAGATCCTTGCGCTTGGTGTGGCTCAGCCAGTTTTGTACTATTTGATTCCAAGTTTGTTAAAAGAAGTCTCAAATCTCCTGTTACAAATCTGCAGTCGGTTTCGCTGCTTTTGTAGTAGCAACACTATTGCACTGAACCCCTTCTCCACCAAATACGACGTTGGGAATGTTGTAATTAGCAATTTACTTTCACGCCAAAGAACGGGATACACAAGCCTCTGCTGGATCCAAAATTTCTCGTAATGTGTGTGACTGAATCGTGCTTTTTTGTCTCGAAGTCATTTTGTAGCTCAATTAATTCTTCTTGTAAATGTTGACTAACTTGTTCCACGTCTGATTCAAACAGATTAATCACCCAGTCCGGTATTTATTGTTCTTGCAAGTCCTTAAATCTTATGCTCATATTATTTTTAATAGCGTCCAAATGACTGCAATAAACCTATAAATCGGAATCTTTAAGCCTGTCCCCACCTAACTGTAGTAAACATGGAAAATGAGAAAATTCTCGGCGACTAAGATTTATTTTTATATAATGTCAATTTGTTGATGAACCCCATGATAATTCCTTTCGCTTTAATCAGACTGATCTCATTTCCTTGTAGCTTAAGAAGAACCTCATCTAACTTTTCAAATATATCTGAAATATAGGCCACATCGTTTCGCAATACTTCTCTTTTCTTTAAATTCTTCTTTGATTGAATCCAAAAACTCTACAACAGTATCAAATAATGCACATAATCTTTTTAAACAGTTACCTTTGGACAGCCATCGTACTTCCGTGTGTGGAGAAGACGTTCAAACTCTTCACCATTATCACAACAAAGTTTACGAAATAATCTATCGTTCAACGAATGCGCCTTAATTTTGTTAATAACACTGATAACACAGTTCAATGATTTGTGGAGTCTGTCAGTAAGATGCTTGGCGACTAAATGTTGTCGATGAATAACACAATGAATTGTTAAAACACCTGGTGCCACATTTTTTTAAGTATGCCTGAAACCCACGATGACGACCAACCATAGCTGATGCTCCGTCTGTCGTACATGTGATGACATTGAAAAAAGGAAAATTTTTTCCCAACAAAAATGTGTTTCCAGAAGAAAATATGTGTCAAGACTGGAGAGAGAAGGTTAGCTTGGGTGTGTCGAGAGGCTAATGAATGTTTCGAGTGTTGAAGGGACATAAATCTCCGCCTACTGTCTCCTGACAATGGTAACATCCCAGGTACTAAAATGTTGCGTTTGGAATCCTTGAAAAACTCTACGGGACGCAAGGCAAATAAAAAATATCGTGTTACAAGCTATGCGAAGGGGAATATCTTTTGTAATTTTTTCATACTGATTCTTGTAAAAATGTACACAACGCCCCCCTGAATGGAAGCAGCGACCCTCAATCGTTGCGAACCATCAGAACGCCCCCAGACATCTTGAAAACGCCCCCAGGGGGCGGTAACGCCCCCGTTGAGAAACACTGGTCTAGGTGCACAAAGTGAAAAGGAGCTGCAGAAAATGATTAATGTAACAGTGACAGGAAGTGAAAATAAAGACTACTTAAAATAGCAAAAAAAAAAAAAAAAACGAGACAGAAGTAATGGTGGTCTGGAAGAAAATGACTCCTCCAGAATGCACTATCAAAGTAAATGGAACAGCTTTAAAACAAGTCAATATATTCAAATACCAAGGCACGTTAATAACATCGGATGGAAGATGTGTCTCGGAGGTGAAGAGTGGAATAGCCCTGGCAAAAGCAGCATTCTATAAAATGAAAAGTATTTTATGCAACAATTCTTTGTCAATGGAAGTAAGAAAGAGTGTTCTTCAGTGTTATATAGAGCTAATCCTGACATATGGGAGTGAGTCATGGACAATTAGTAAAGAAGCAGAAAAAGTACCAGAGGCCACATAAATGTGGTTTTAGAAGAGACAAAAGTGTCAAAAATATCATGGACAGCTAAAAAGAGTCCTATGACTCCTGACAGAGGCCAAAGCACAAAGGGTAGCTTACTCCTCATGTTTGAATGTAGCAGTCCACTTTCTTTGTGCGTGTTACGATATGAAGAAGAAAACAAAAACTGGAATATATCGTGGTAACAGGAAACAAATAAGGAAAAAAAGAGATAGAGGACCACAACGAGAGAACATCGAAGCATCATTTTTTGGTGATGCCTAGATGGCAGGGAGGATAGTGTGATTCGCTTGCATAGCTAGGCGGGGTTGTCGCACGGAAGGTCCTGGGTTCGAGTCCTGGGTAAGCCACTCATGTCTGTTGTTTTTCTGTTGTCTAGTGTTCTACTTCTTTATTTCTTACGAGTTCCTGAAAACATACCTTTATGTTTTGTCTAATATTTATTTATTGATAGTTTGACACCAAGGCATAAAAGAACTGATAAATAGTACCGGAGAACGCAGTTGCGGAGAGACATTATCGCCAACGCTTCCGGGCATGGTACTTGAAGAAGAAGAATGCGCATTAATCTTACAGTTGAATTATTTTCTTTATGTGAGCACAAAAATGACTGCTTTGCCAAACACCATGAGGCAAAACAATTTCATTGTAACAATGACGGGAAAATTGACTTTGTATAAAGTTTATTTTAATTACTTGTGTCCTTTTTCTAAATGTGCCAACCAATTTCCAGTTGTGATGCTTTATTTATGATCAGAAGCAACTGAAATTGTTCTACATTATGTAAAAACTAGCAACAACCCGCCAAAAGTGGCAGGTTTTTAATTATAGTGTATTGTTTCTGTTACACGTATTACATTGCTGCTTCTCCTATAGTCTCGCTTGCTCGCTGTGAATGACGCGATCGTCTCTTCCTTTTGGCCATCTTATCATTTTGATCCATAATAATAAGTCTGCAATACTGTAAATTAAAATTTTGTCTTGAAGAAATAATCAGAAACTTACATTTTAAGGTTATTTTTTTTTTAGAAAAATGACGAGTTAAATCCGTTTCCCGAATGAAACTGGACAGAAGAGTAACTTGATTGTCTGTTGATTTAATGCACATCGTCACACTTTGATATTTTCGCTGGAGTACATATAAGGGGAAACAATACAATTATTGTCTAACTTCCAACCACAGTTGCACCCCCTTAGCTGTGCTCGAAAGTTAATGCACTATCTCGAAAATAGAAAAAGTGTGACAGCCCGACGGACCGAAGTACCTTAGGGTGGGAATTATGGTATTGGATGGATATACTTAATACAAAAGTGGTTTTAGGAGTTCTACTGCCTTAAAACGTTATTTCAAATTTTGAAAGCGCCTCCTCCCTTGCATGGATCAAACGTGGATCAGCCTTGACTTAAGTCTCGTAAAATTTGGAGACGGGACATTTTTTACCGACTCCGACTCCACTAAAGATGACCGACTCCACAGCCCTGACAAGAGTGCACAAATTACAGAGGAATGTTATTATCAGTGCCAGGAATAAAATATTCGATGAGAGGGTCACACAAACTGCATTTGAAAATATACAGAGAAAAGATTAAAATTATTTGAAAAAATGTAACTAATGACAACCAGACTGTACTAACAGAGAGTCATATTGAAAGAGTGGTAGGCATATAGCCCTTGCCTCTCGCGACAAAGTCACCTGGTTATGGGTTCAAAATCGTGTAATGTCACGCTCCAGTCTACCCAGATATAAATGGGTATCTAACTATCTCTCTCTCTCTCTCTTGAGTTAGGGAAGGCCTTTTGAGTTACAGAAGGCAAATGCAGTGAGAAATTGAACTGGTCATCCCACTCAATAAAGCTGGACCGAGTATAGTTCTTCTTCGTCGTTCGCGTATAGTTCTGCTTCGTCGTTCGCGTATAGTTCTGCTTCGTCGTTCGCGTATAGTTCTTCTTCGTCGTTCGCGTATAGTTCTTCTTCGTCGTTCGCGTATAGTTCTGCTTCGTCGTTCGCGTATAGTTCTTCTTCGTCGTTCGCGTATAGTTCTTCTTCGTCGTTCGCATATAGTTCTGCTTCGTCGTTCGCGTATAGTTCTTCTTCGTCGTTCGCGTATAGTTCTGCTTCGTCGTTCGCGTATAGTTCTTCTTCGTCGTTCGCGTATAGTTCTGCTTCGTCGTTCGCGTATAGTTCTGCTTCGTCGTTTGCGTATAGTTCTGCTTCGTCGTTCGCTCTGAAATAACCACATCCGTCTCCCTTATAGAAGCTGACAGTCTGTCTTAGGATTCTCTCGCCCCCATACAGTTTATCCCTTAACAAAGATGGAGAGCCACGCTGCTGCCCAGCATAAGGAAGTATCTAATATTTCACTTCCCTATGGCAGTATCAGCATTGGGACAACCTTTACCTTCCTACTGGGAGATACGTCCCTATAAGATGTGAAATCTTACATACATCATGTTGTTGTTGATTTTAGGACCTTGCACAATCCAATGAATTTTGTTTTGTGCATGGGATACTCGGTTCAACCCCATTTGGGTTTTTGTAGTTGTTTAACTAGTGCCGCTGAGCTTCTCCCTCTTTAGCAGCCAATACCAAGTTGGTATTATCTACACTGTAGATCTAGGCTTTTCCTGTGGCTTTTCTGTCATTCCGAAACGTGCTGAGTTGAAGTCATGAGATCTAATTTCTCCAGCTTGGCATGCATCGTCACATCTGGTCCCAAGCTAGGAGTACGTGGCATACTGTGCATTTCCCGCCATCCAAGGAGGGTTTGCAACTATACAGAGCTAAAATAATGGGTATACTGTGTTCTTTTTTCTATATAGTACCTTACATGTGTTGTTTTTCCAGAATGCTAAGTCTCTGGCGTTTGGTGTGGCGTTTTCTAAGATCTGTTGGTGTATCTCTTACCTGTTTTTGAGTATATCTCTCGTCACCTTGTTGAGTTTTGAGATGTTTGGCCGCAATATGCACAAAGTTGGAGAAACAAGCACTTCTTTGCCTGAAGTGTAACAATGTCGATTCTGATCAACAATTACTAAAATAATAATCTTCAACTTAATGTCAAGTAAGTTATAATGTATGACTCAATGCTGGAGACCATCAAAGATGGCAATCAGAAAGTTACAGACTTTCAAAGTATTGCAATGGTTTGACAAGATGACTAATGTTAAACTGATGACAAGACTCAGACAAAAGACTAGTGGATCAAGAGATAAGGAGAAGACGCCGGCGTTGGATAGGACATTATATTTTAAACAAAAAATGATAGCATTACAAGACAGTTCTGTTCTTGAATCCAGAGGGTAAGAAAAATAGAATGTGCACATCCCCCCCTCCCCCAAAAAAAACAACAACAAAAAAACATGTAGACACATACTCGTACAGAAAAGAGAGCTTGGGATGCAACTGAAGAGTTAAAGAAGACGACAGGGCAAGACTTTTAGAATGGCAAAGGACGGGAGGTCTTGGCATGTTATTGTTGAAGATTCGTGCTCCACTAGGAGCTGAGAATTACTGCTTAATTACATATTTCTCCCCCCCCCCACCCCCACCCCCCCTTAAAAAAAAATAAAATAAAATTTTGTCTCGTTTTGGCGAGGCGCGTCCCGTTCAACCTAGCCGGTTATATTGGGGCGCATGTCCAAATATAAAAGACCTTTAGGGTCTGGAGAATTTATTGAAATAGTTTTGCTACTAAAGAAACGAGGACTATTCGCTCTTAATAACGTTTTGTTTATGTGGAAACTGTCTTATTCAATGTCACACTAAAATAAATAATGAAAGGGGATAGTGTAAAACTAAAATCCTGTTTTCCTACCTCAGATCACAAGATCTTTTATATTTGGACATGCGCACTATTAAGATTGACGAAACTTGTGCCAGGGTTAAACCAGGCGCCTCGCCAAAGCGACTTCTAAAATTAAAATACCGGTAATGTATTATAACTTTAAAAAAAAAAAAAAAATTTGCCTCGTTTTGGCAAAGCGCGCCCGTTCAACCTAGACACGGGGTTCGTTGGTTATGTTATGGAGCATGTCCAAATATAAAAGACAGTGTGGTCTGGTTATTCTTGTATTATAACTATAAGTATATGAGGAGAACTGCCGTAAGACGGGGGTAAAACAGTAGAATGAGGGGAAAAAAACCAAAAAAAAAAAAACACAAATAGTAATGCGTCTTACAAGGAGAAAGGACAGGAAAAACCTACGTTGCGGCCACAAGGCCTTCGTCAGGGACAGACAAACAAGACAGGAGGGAAAGAAAGAAAATGAGAATTAAGTAGAGAACATGAAACTATAAAAATAAGAGAAAAATAACTCCCTTGTGTCCAGTCACATGTCCAGTCACAGAAGCAAGATGGCTGCCACAAGATGACTGGACACAAGGGAGTTATTTTTCTCTTATTTTTATAGTTTCATGTTCTCTACTTAATTCTCATTTTCTTTATTTCCCTCCTGTCTTGTTTGTCTGTCCCTGACGAAGGCCTTGTGGCCGCAACGTAGGTTTTTCCTGTCCTTTCTCCTTGTAAGACGCATTACTATTTGTGTTTTTTTTTTTTTTGTTTTTTTTTTCCCCATTCTATTGTATTATAACTGAGTGTTTGTAAGAGATAACTGTGATCTCCCTTTTCGTTTCTTATGGACTTCACCATTGCAGATGACCTACCTGATAAGTGTACGCCAAAGCACACGCTCTTGATTCTGTGGTTTCTGTAGGAATTTGTTTGACAAGATGATGTTGCCTGTCCTACGCACAGTTTCATATTAGTTGTCTCCAAAGACATGCCTGGGGGGTCAGTTTCCATATTCTTTCTTGACCTCCTCCGAAACTCCCGGTAACTACACGGGACAGATAACTGTCATCATCTCCACCCTTCAGTTCCCTAAGGAACATATTCTTCTTCTTCTTCTTCTTCGATCCTTAACCACCGACCGTCAAAGCAGTCAGTGGCCATCACGCCTAGTGGCGTCTTGTAGGGCAACAACAAATTGATTCCACTTTGCACGGTCGGTGGCCATCCTTCGTACAGTGCCCCAACTCTGGTTCATTCTTTGCATCTCAGCCTCCACAGTCCTCCGCCAAGTTGTTTTTGGTCGGCCTCTCTTTCGCTTTCCTTCAGGGGTCCAAAGCATAGCTGTTCTTGTGATGGCATCGGGGTCTCTTCTGAGGACATGACCAACCCAGCTCCAGCGTCATAAGGAACATATACCTTCAACAAACTTATGCCAAGTATTCCTAACCCATGCCATCAGCTCAAGGTATTTCCATGTCTGTCTCCAGGTCTGTTCTCCGTGTGTTCTTTGGTCTTCATCTACCTCACCCTGGGGATTTCAGAATAAGGACTGTCTGATGATGCTCTTGACAGGTTTCCTCATTGTGTGTCCTATCCACCTCCAGCGTCTTCTCATCTCTTGTTTCACTCATGCCTGCAGGTTCAATTCTTCTATTCTATGCAAGCACCCATTTATGAAAGATTCAGACTACCACCTGGCAGGAATAATTAATAAAACAATTGATATGACAACTATCCAAAACAAAGCCATGAAACTCGTATATTCAACAAATATCCAATGACAGTATTGTAGTGTACACAGATGTATCTAAAGGAGACGATAACAAACTGGGGATAGGAATATATGTTCCCATGTGACAAATGGTGAAAGGATATAGTATAATACATCTATACTGAAGCACATTAAAAAAGCACCACCTGTATAATCCAGGTTCAGAGTGTGAAATGTAAATATAAGTGTTTACAAGTTTACATATTTGCAATCTTTATTCATTTTCCTATGAATCCATGCTGGTCATTAATTTGTACATTTGATTGTTATGAAATTAATTGCATTCTGTGCAGGCAAGGGAGAAAAGCAAAAATACAAAAAAATGCACGTGCGTTATCCTGCTGGAGAAACTGCAAGTCTGGATAAATTGTGAACGCAGGAGCAACCAGTGCATCCAGAACCTCATCTCGATATGTCACAGCATTAACATTTCCACGGAAGACGTGAAGAGGCAAGCGATGGTGAAAACTGAATCATCCCCAAATGTGAATACTGCCACCTCCAAATCGGTTGACACAGCAATCTGCAAAGCGCTCTCCACACCGTCGCCAAATCCGCATACGTCCATCAGCAAAGGATATGTTGAATCTGCTCTCGTCTGTGAATAGGACAGCATTCCACTGCAGTCTAGTCCATCTGACATGGTTCCGTAACGTTCATTGAGACGTACAATAGTGCTGTGGTGGCAATTCATCCTTCTGGCAATGGCCCGCGAGCTCATTCCGGTCTCCAACATACCAATGGCTCGTTGGCGGTCGTTTTCAGATAGTCGTGGCATTTCAAGCACATGTACTGGGTGTTTTGTCTCAACGGCCTTTTTATACCGAGTATACTGCCACAACGTGTACACATTTTCAGGGTCATAGCTGTTGGGAATCGTGTTGCACGTGTAACTTTCATCGTTTTCATGTAGTCTGTACACAAACCCGTGGGTTGAATCATGCACTTTCCATTCCAGCAGCCATTCGCTCTCTACCTCTTGGCAAACACGGGGAAAATACATTCCCACACTTTTTTTTTCCAGCTTCTCGGCATCAGTATATATAATAGTGGTGCGTTTTTAATGTGCTTCAGTATATTTTCACGGCAAAGATGGTTGCAATTCTGAAAGTTCTGGAAATCTTCTCTAGCAACCCTCCTCATAAACAGACTCACTTTCTGCCATTCAAGCTATAAGAAACTTACGAGAATGCAGTATAGACTACTTAATATAGCAGAAGAGATATTACTGGCAAATAGTTACCTATGCTCCAGAGGATGTTCTGTTCTAATAGCTTGGATACCTTCACATGTTGGCATAGAAGGAATTGAAAAGGCGGATAAAGAAGCTAAGAAAAGTAGAAATAATAGAAACCAAATAAATGTGGGGATGATTAAAACAAGATCAAAAGCTTAATTAAAAGAATAATAACCGTGGAATGCACAGTAGAGTGAGATGCAAGTCTGAAGGGCAGACATGCATATAAATTGTTCAAGGCTCCAACAAGAACGTGTCGGTATATAGAGAACTAAAAATTCCTAGCAATAAGAAACTTCTTAGACAGCAACTAGGAATGGGCTATTTTAGAACAGAAGAACCTTACTGTGCAGTGTCTATAAAAAAAATAATATAGAGTATGTCCTATTAAAATGTAGGAAGTAGAAACAAGAGAGAAAACCAATATTAGATTATACACAGGCATGCAATTCATCCATAACTGTGGAACATGTGTTGAGAATAGACAGACCTAGAGAATTGCACAATATAGTAAAACAGTATATAACAAGAACTAAAATTAATATATAAGGATCAATGATGGTGTGAGGAAAAGGGGTAGTCTGGTGGGGTTCTTGTATGGATGTTGACGGATAATTGGTGGATTTGATGTAATCTCGGACACCCTCAGGCTTTCTCACCCCTTTTCACCTTGTTAACAGCAGGGCAGTTGTGAGAGACTTTAGTTTGTTTGGTTTTTTTTAATTCGTTTTTTATTTTTATTGTTTGTGTCTTGGAAATGGGACGTCACACACAAAACATCCACACTAATTTAGTTTTGAATTACTCTATTTGTACTGAGTGGAGGGGGGAAGAAGGTACTATATTTTGATATTGGAAATCTGATATTATTGTCTTGAATTTATTACACCATATGTCCTAATTATAACCTATCAAGGGTTGAACGGGATATTTTATAAAAAATAAAAAAAATTATGAAACTGTAGCTTTTTGGTTGTTGTTCTCCATGTTTCAGAGCAACACAATAGGACTGACTTGACATTTGAGTTGAACATTGTAATTTGTTGTGTTGGACCTGATTTCTTTTGATCTACATTTACATGTACTTCCCAATGCAATGGAAGCTCCTAGTGTCCTTGATATATACATATATGTATAATTTTTTTTTTTTTTTTCGTACGCCCGCTAATACTTGAGGCGAAATCTCAGGTTATTTTTAATGTCTAACCTGACATTGATTTTTACGTGAGTATCCTATTTTCTTGTACAGAGACAAGTGTCCCTCGCCATTCAGGCAGATACTCGCCGTTTTCGGAGGTATATATTATGTATATAATCTTATAAATATAGAAGAGGTGTTAAGAATAGACAGACCTAGGGAACTGCATAATATAGTCAAACAATATTTATCACGAACAAATGTTAATATTAGTGTCTGGGAATGTGAAGGTCTGATGCTGTTCTTACAATGCATATGACTTTTAACAGATGAAAGTCAATTAAATATCTGTTAAAGTCAGTTATATAACTGGAACCACCAGGCCTTTACACCCCTCCATTTTAATATAATTCTTGTTCAGTTTTTTCTTTATTTATTTAACGTATTAGCATAATTGTGATTGTCCCTATTTACAATGATTTGACAAATGTGATGCCACTTTCTCATCGGCAGTTGTTCATATTATTTGGAATTGAAAACAATATATATCCTAATTATAACCCATCAGAGGTTGAACGGGATATTTTTCTTCATTAATTTAAAAAAAAAAAATCTTACTCGACGCTTATTCCTGCTACTAACCCAGGTATTGTCGACAAAAAATGGCGTCCACGTCGTTCAGCCTTGTTTTCGATTCTGACTCAGTTGACGTCACTCTATATAGAAATACAGGGCACTAGAAGCTCCTCTAAACTTCTGTATTCATATCAATGTCTGTCCCTCCAACTGTGTTTATATTGCTACCAAGATATATGTATAATTCTACATCTAGTAGTGATGTTTCGTCCAGTGCAGTATTGTTATAGTTTTCTGCAATAAATTTCATTAACTTAGTTTTCTCACTGTGTATTTTCAGACTTACTTACCGTGACACCTCATGAAGTATTTCATTTTGTCTTGACTCCATAATGCCTCATCAATTTCCAAAGTAGTTCTATGTCTACACTGTCAAATGCCTTTTCATAGTGAGTGAAGGCATATTAGTTAGGACAGTCAAGATCACGTGGTGGCTGAAACACCAACACAAAAATAAGAATGTTGAACTCAAAAACAAAAAAGCCGCTTGTATTGAATGAACTTGGGCTGATGGAGGACTTGACATGTGTTTGTTGAAGGCCTATGCTCCCCGGGGAGCTAAAGGGTACTGACTGATTTTATTGAATGGTTCTGAAACATTAAAAAAAAAAATTAAACTGTTCAACCCTTGATGGGTTATCATAAATCAGAATTAATTTAAATTAACCAACTATATATCCAAATTTGTAGCTCTTCTTCTGCTGGCTGGATGTCCGAGGTGTTTTGTGGAGCTGGTCTATTGAGAAGGTCCTCAAAATATTCTGTCCACCTCTTCATTTGCTCTTGTATATTGCTGAGCAGTTTTCCATTCTTGTCTTTTATGAAGCAACTTGTTTGCTTGTATTTCCCCGTTAGCTTCTTTGTGCTGTTATACAGTTCTCTCATATTCCCTTTGGCTGCAGCATCTTCTGCCTCTCTTGCCAACTCCTCAATATACTTCCTCTCGTCTCTTTTGATACTTCTTTGTTTGCTTCTGTGTACACTTCTTGAGCCTTGGCTTTGGAACTTCTGGTTTTGCTTGTGTTTAAATCTGCTTTCTTGTTTTTCCTGTCTTTTATCTTATTGATGGTTTCTGTTGTTATCCATGCTTTTTGTTGTCGTTCCCTTTTCCCCAGTATTTCTTCACATGTCTCATTACATACCATTTTGATTTGCTGCCAATAGTCTTCTGTATTCTCTGCATCTTCCAGCTGTTGGAGCACCTGGAATTTGTTGGATATTGTGACCGCAAATGTGTCTCTTGTTTCTTAGATGTCCTACATTAAATTGTTGTCTATAATTTTGCATTGCTGCATATCTCTTGAGTTTCATTTTTACTTTGGCTATCAGAAGCTGGTGGTCTGATGCCACATCTGCTCCTCTATATACCTTTACATCCTGCAATGATGATCTAAACTTCTTGTTTATGCATATATGATCAATCTGATTTCTGTTCTATGGTCTGGTGATATCCATGTTGCCTTGTGTATTCTCTTATGTGGAAACATGCTTCCTCCTATAGCCAGTTGATTTGAAGCACAGAAGTTTGAGAATAGTTCCCCATTTTCATTCATTATTCCTAGCCCATGTTTTCCCATGACTTCTTCAAATCCAGTGTTGACTGTACCTATCTTTGCATTCATGTCACCCATCAAAATTGTGATGTCTCTTCTTTTTACATAATTTCCTGTAGTCTAGTATAAAATGCTTCTTTCACAGACTCTTCTTTGTCATTAGTTGGTGCATAACATTGGATGACATTTACATTTATTTTCTTTTTAGCTGTTTTAAAAGAAGCTGTTATTATTCTGGATCCAACGGCTTCCCATTCAATAAGTGCTTTCTGTGCTTCTTTAGATAACATAAGAGCTACCCCTTCACTGTGGTGTGAACTTTCGTCTTCATGTCCTGAGGACAGCACCAATTCACCTGTGATGAGTTTCTTCCTGTCTACTCCCTTCCACTTTGTTTCACACAGTCCCAGAACCTTGATTTTATATTCCATCTCTGCTGCTACTTGTGCCACTTTCCTTTGTTCGTTTAATGTCCGAACATTCCAGGTGCCACATCTGGAAGTTCTAGAAGAAAGAAGGTTAGTCAGCAACACAGACTCCTTTCGGCTTTCTCTGTGTTGCATCATACGCCTCCCTGCGAGAGGACCTTCCCCTGTCTTGGATGGCTGTGTTTTATTTTCTTTAATTGACTTGTCCATGTTTGTGAAAGAAATAAAGAAAGCCATAAAGCTTCAAAGAGATGGAAAAGCGTCTGGACCTGATGGCATTCCAGCTGAGGCCATCAAAGCAGATATCGACACGGCTACAGAGATGTTATATAAATTACTTGGTAAAGTCTGGGAAAAGTAAGAGATACCAGCAGAATGGAAGGAAGGATATCTGGTTAAGTTGCCTAAGAAGGGAAATTTACAAGAGTGCACAAATTATAGAGGAATAATGTTACTTTCAGTGCCAGGAAAAGTATTAAACAGGATTATCCTTGAAAGATTAAAAGAGTCCATAGACAAGAAACTGAGAGATGAACAGCAGGTTTTCGACAAAACAGATCATGTACAGACCAGATAGCCACTTTGAGAATAATAGTTGAACAAAGTCTGGAATGGAATTCACCACTATACATCGGATTTGTGGACTACGAAAAGGCATTTGACAGTGTAAACAGAGAGTCACTTTGGAAATTGATGAGGCATTATGGAGTTCCCCTGAAGATCATTAATTTAATAAAGAAAACATATGAAGACATGACATGCAGAGTTCTTCATGAAGGACAGCTTACAGAACCGTTTGGGATAAGAACAGGAGTGCGACAGGGATGCCTCTTGCCTCCATTTCTTTTCTTACTAGCAATAGTCTGGGTTACGAGAACATCGACAACACACAACAGAAATGAAATCCAGTGGACTCTGACAGCAGTTGGATGATCTGGATTTTGCTGATGACTTAGCTCTTCTGTCCCATAACCGTAATCAGATGCAGGACAAATTGAAAACACTCGATGAGAGGTCACAGCAATTGGGTCTGAAAATACACAGGGAAAAGACAAAGATAATGAGAATAAATGCAGGTAATGATAACAGGGTTGAACTTGAAGAAGCACCAATACAAGATGTAGAATCGTACACATATCTTGGCAGCAATATAGACAAAGTTGGAGGGACAGACAGTGATATCAAAATAAGAATACAAAAAGCAAGAGGAGCTTTCATTGCATTGGGAAATATATGGAGATCAAGAGAAATCGGATCCAACACGAAAATAAGAATCTTCAACTCAAATGTGAAGTCAGTCCTATTGTATGGCTCTGAGACATGGAGAACAACAATGACAACTACCAAAAAGCTACAGACTTTCATAAATGGGTGCTTGCGTAGAATAGAGGGATTAAAATGGTATGACAAGGTTACCAACGTGGAACTGAGGACAAGAACTAGACAAGTGCCAGTGGAACAAGAGATGAGACGAAGATAATGGCGATGGATAGGACACACACTGAGGAAACCTGTTGATAGCATTACAAGGCAGTCCTTGTTCTGGAACCCCCAGGGCAAGAGAAGCAGAGGTAGACCAAGAAGCACATGGAGAAGAGAGCTGGAAACAGAGGTGAAAATGATGAGAACGTGGAAAGAACTTGAGATGATGGCACGTGACAGGAGGACTTGGCATTATTTTTATTGAAGGCCTATGCTCCTTTGGGAGTGGAGGGTTATGAATGAATATCAAAATTATATCAAAATAAGGCATCGTCTGCCCACTCAACTCAATCAAAAGAGTAAATCAAAAATGTAAAATTGCATGTATGCCATCCCCTTTCCATTACAAACACAACAACAAAAAAAACAAATACCAAAAAAAAAAAAAAAAAAAACTCTCCCACTCCCATGTTGATGTCATGTACAGGAAATATAAGGTTTATGCTGTGCACAGAATACCCGGTCCAAGCCAATGTGGATTATAATTTAGGTTTATAATGTTCTGTGTAGTATATTTATTTGTTGATTCTTATAGAGTGAAAATTCTCTGGTAGTTATGGCTTAGCCATTTCCATGCTTTTTAATATTTCTATGTACAGTTTAGTTTTTGAGGGGCGCGTACCCATTTTCTGTGCTTGTCACTATCTGTCTCTTTATACTTCAGTGCTCGAGAGACATGTAGATTTTGGTTACTATATATTTATTTCTTTATTGTAATTAACAATGTTAAATATTTGTGGTAAAATTTCCCTTTAGACATGTACATTATATTGACCTCCCCTTGTAATGAAAGCGAACCGTTACCTATTTGAACATGATCAAGACAAACAATAGAACTACTGCTCTCAGGCATATCGAACAAGGCAACTAATATGAAGCTATGCATGAGGCTGGAAACCTCATCATGTAATATACTGCTACACAACCAACTGCTGCAGGAGCATGAGAATGCCAGGTGAAGGCTTCCTGCAAGGGGGACCAAATATAGCTGTGGCTCCATAACGATTGAAAAGGAAAATGAATAAATGACTATTGGTAATTTTGAAAATACATTTTGAATACACTGCACAGAGGGAGATGAGAACTGACAATAAAACAAATAAACAAAGGCAGGTATCAACTAATGTAATTTACAATTTGCATTTATTGTCGTTTGGTAAATTATGAAGTCGCCCCCCCACCCCCCCCCCCCCCCCCCCCCCCCCCAAACCCCACCAAACATAACTACAGTTGTAAACTAATTTACAAGATGCAATCATCAAAATATAGTTACTATATAACACAAAAGAGGCAGGTGTAAACTAATATAATTTACAAGCTTCATTTAATGTCCTTAATATATTTTTCTTTCACAAAGCATAATTACTAGATAACAAATGACAAAAAGTCAGTTGTAAACTAATGATAAAACATAATTACCATGTGGCCAACTAGGCAACCTTTGGCAGCTGCAATACTGAGAGAAACTTAGGCTTTTAATATTGCCTAGATGTCCTTACATCCAGAAAAGAAAATGATTGAAAACATGCCGGCCCCAAGACATACAACAAACAGGAAGGCAAATGTCTATAATCTGTGATGATATTGTAAATAATTTACATGAAATGATGAACCTCCAAGCACTGAGTCTGTGTTAACCTATCACAACTGAAAATAAACCAAATTCCTATCCACATTTGTTCATTTTATAACACATGATCTAGATGTGAAGGAAGAACTATTAGATTTGATTGCAAGAGGTTCAGACATAAAAGAAGCTCCTGATGCTGCACTTAGCTAAACCTCTGTACTGATTACAACTAGTGAGGTTTTATCTGTTGACTATTATACTCTTATTTCATCCCTGCCCACTGCCTCACTCACAGAAACTAAACACTTTAAATACGGACATGTTATGGAAGTACTGTAGTTCCAAAAATTGTTACCTACATATACTCAAATGTCACAACTCATTGGCAGTTAAAAGAATTCATAAAAGAAAATGTATATTTTGATGAGATGCCTGATGACAAGTCATGGTTCTGTTTTGTATGGTAGCTTTCTGTAATGGATGGGTGTGAAAACAAAATCGAAAAAAGGTGATTCGTCTTACGAGGACAAAAGACAAAGAAAATAGCCAACGATACGGCCACACGGCCTTCGTCAGGGAAAGGAAAGAAAGTGAAGGCTAGATAGGACACATAAGAACCTAAATAAATATAAAAATAAAACCTAGGAATAGGAAATGACTGCCACTCAGGCTTATAGCTTTCTGTTCTGGCAATGTTTTTTTGTCCAGTTGCTGGAGCCAATCAAACAATTTGTTCAAGAAAAAGGGAAATCTTTCACTCTACTTGAGGATGCTCAGTGGTTGTTTGATATGGTATGTTTCACAGACATTGTTCAGCATTTATAGTCATTAAATGTATCTCTGCAAGGAATAGGAAATTTTATTTCTGATGCAGGACAGAACATATTCAGCTTGCACAACAAACTACGACTCTTCCAGAAAAACATCTTAAACCTATACTCACTTTACATGTCTGATAAGCAACATTTTGCAAACTTTACAGCTTAATTAGTAACCAAAGATGATGCATGTAAATGACATTAAAATGAAGAAATTAATGACAGATTCAGTGATTTGAGCACACTTGAGTAATCACTTGTATTTCAAGAAAATTCTTTTCTTGTTGAAGTTATGAAAAATTAACTGTTCAATCTCACAGCCGACTGATGTAGATTCAGCAGCTGTAATGCCGCAGCTATGTGAGCTCTGAGAGGATGTAGGTTCCTGAACAAAAATTTCTCAAAATAAAGAAACTTTCTCGATGATTTATCATTATTGGCACAATACATTTACGTGAGTCTTTTAATTCCACTATTATATTCATTAAATCTGAGTCTCTGTGTTCTGACTGAAGAACGTAAATGAGCCTCTGAGAACAAGCCTATTTTCATCAATTTCAGGATTTAAATTAAAACGCCTAGGCATAATTAAAAACTCTCACAGTAATGCATACAAATGCTACTGGTTGCCAAGGAAATGGTGGCCATATTAAATTTTTTTAACTTTTTGAGTTATAAGCACCAAAGTTGAACTGGAAGGTCATCGTTATATTTTAAAACCTTGTTGCATTAGATAACGGATAACTTTAGCAAATCACAAGTCACAGAATTTTAAAGTTAGTACATAAAAACAGTAACAAATTTGGCAAAATTTTACAATTTTTTTTTCCAATATATCATAAATTTGATAAGATATCAATAATCTAACAGAATGCGAAGTATCTGTGCCAAATCTCATACTGACTGACTGAATAAATAAATAAGTTATGACAGTTGCAAAATAAGACTAAGATTCTGATAAATTCATGAGTTGTCTTCATAGGAGAAGCACAATTTCTTAAGAAAATACAATTTTCAAGGTCATAATACATTTGATTTCAAAGTGGTTTGACAACTGATTTTTTAGATTCAGGAGATTATAAATTATCAGGAAACAGACTATAAACTGTCATGTAATTTTGCTATTTTAACTTAAAATGCACCAATGATATCTCCTTAACTAGTCTCCAACCAAACTTCAAGCTGCCCACTGCTAAGAGAGACACATGTAAAGCATCAACAAGCAAATATATTATACGGTACTGTTTAAAAGTGTGCTGTTAAGTATTGTTTGTGAGAACTGGTCTACTGAGAAATTTAATAATACATTTTTTTTTTACTCTAGCATGTCTTATGGAAATCGTCGTCATAGTGACATAACCGATGTAAGCAAAGAAGTTGAGAAAAGGGAATGGAATTTTTACAACTAAGAGGGTGAGATGAAGTATAAAAGAAGGAAACCATGAGCATCAGTAGGCTTATAATAGACAGACGTTTTAAGACCAGTAGAGCCAATTGTCACAGTGATGTCAAGAAAGTTCACTGAAGTCGTAGAAATTTGAGAAGTGAATTTGATGGCAGGATTGAACTTACCAACATAGTCAATAAATCGACGGAGGTCTACCTCAGACATGTCTGTAGTGTCAATCCCATCATCAATATAGTGGCGGTAAAACTCAAGTATCGGTCCATCGTAACTTTGAAAGACCAAATACTCAAAGTGGCCCATAAACAGGCCAGCGTAACTAGGGCCCATTTTAGTACCCATAGCAATTGATTTGGTTGAAAAATTGGCCATTTAAACTCAAAAGAGTTAAGATTAAGAACTCGGCAAGGTGAAGAAGCGGACTTGTGCTGATAGTAAGAACAGTACGCTGGTTGAGAAAAATTGGAGTGCCTCGAGCCCATCAGAATGTGGAATAGAAGTAGAAAGGGAACAAACATCTAGGAGGAAGAGACGGTAAGTACGGCCAGGCGTTTATCTGATCAAATCAAAGGTAGTAATAGCATGAGTAGTGTCCTTCAAATAAGAAGGTAGATTGGCGGCTAAGGGCTGGAAAATAATATCAAGGAATTCAGAGATATGTTCAGTGGGACAAGAACAGGCTGAAACAATAGGCCTACCAGGATTAGCAATTTTATGCACCTTTGGAAGCATGTAAAAGGAACTTACCTAGACCACTGTCAAAAATATGGAGAGATAAAGCACCAGAAGGAAGAAGATCATCATGGGCAAAGCCACGGATAGTCTTATAAACAGTAAGATTATTCCGGACTGTGGCATCACCAGAACAAGGTGAGTAGAAGGTGGTGTTACCTAGTTGTGTAACTCCTTCTTGAATGAATAAGTCCTTATGCCAAACAATCACTGCACCACCTTTGTCTGCCGGTTTGATAACAATATCATCATGTTTTCTAAGGCGTGACAATGCCTGCCATTCAGAAGACGTGAGGTTAGATTGACGGAGATGGGGTAGAGCAAGCTGGTTAATGTCTAAAGTGTTGGCAATATATAAATCCAGAGCAGGAGAAGCTCTCGAAGCTGGAGTCCAGTCTTGTTTGGATTTGTCGAAACGACAAAGATAGCATCAGTATAGGAAACCCTGGTAGAATCATTACCATTGCAAGGGTAATATTTGAGACGCATGTGGTGATGGAAGCGGTGAACATCTTGAAGTAGAGAGTATTTGTCAAAACTGGAACGAAGAGGAACAAACTTAAGACCTTTACTCAGGACAGACAATTCATCAGGAGACAGATGTAGATCTGGAGGAATGCAGATAACTTTAGCATGGGTAGAAGCCTGAATAGAGTATACTGAAGGAGGATGAGGACGGAGGCGACGCAATTTCTCTTTTTTATGCGTGCTCAACCGAGTATAGAGCTCCCTATTAGTGTCATGGATAATTGTACGAGTAAGAGGGAACGCTGCCGGGCATGAAGATGTCAGTTGACGTAGTTGGTGAGTAAGGTTGGATTTTGAAAGTTCAAAGTCATTCAGCAGGCGTTTATGCATAGCATATTTCCTTACCAGTTTTACAGCAGCCCCTTAATTTATTTTCTTTAACACATAACATAAACAACATTTTACATGTTCCATGCTGGTAAAACAATAACCCTGCAGGCTGCTGGACCCATTTTTGGCCATTTACTGGGCATTCATATACCAATGCATAATTTAAGTTGGCCAGCATATATAACAAACCAGGTGTAAAAGACAGTAATTTACAAGCTTTATTTACTGTAGTTTTTGGAGGTCTCTTAAGAAGATATGGCTGACAGTGTAAGCCTCGAGGAGAAGGGAAACTGGAACATTGAAAGTTAATGTCTCACAAAGGGTATAATCACTAACTGAATAAAGACTTACACACCAGCAATTCTCTACTCAAGTCTACACATTGCATGTACATGTAACATGTTGTAAAGAGGATAAAATATCTCCTCAACAGATCTACCAATGGAAAGAGTTAACACTCTGGTAAGAGCCTAAGAAAGAAATTCATAATATCCAGTGACAATCTGCCTACTTCAACTGAGACATTAAAAAGACAACTGCACATAAAATAATATACATAAAGGAAATTCCATAAGAGATTGACAATACATGAGAAGAAAAAAATGGAAATAAAGTTGAAAATACAATTTACTCTGACAATTCATGAAAAATGAGAAGAAAGTTGAAAATACATTGTCCTAGGATAAAACATGAAGAAATGATAAGTTGAAAATATAATTTACTCTGACAATACACGACAAAAAAAATTAGAATAAAGTTGAAAATACAATTTACTCTCAAATAAGGAGAATGGAAGGATTTCATGGCTAGCGAGTGGGTAGGTGGTTTTGTGACCCATCCGGAGAGATTTAGTTTCACACACAACACTCTTACTCTTGCCGTAAGAAGTGACTAATATGAAGTTGTGCATGGTGCTGGCAACCGCATCATGTAAAACAAATCAATACAGAAACCAATGCCGCAATAATATATAAATGCTTTGGTGCATGCTTCGGTGATGGCTCCGGTATGCAAAAGATATTCATGTTGCTCTTGCGTGCATTACAGGGTTAGACACAGTACTAGCCAAGACCATGAAGGACTTCCATGTGATACATCCTGGAAACAGGCAACCTTCGAGTTGACTGGCCAATGCTCAGGGATCAAGCAGCCACACCTGAATGGCAACCCATCACAATTCCCCCTATGGTGAAACATGAGAACCCAGTACTGCACACTAAGCTTGGGAGAATGACTGAGTCCTGGAAGTAACTCCAGATTTTACCTGGTTGACTGTGTGCAGCAGGATTTCACAATGGGGCGAGTGGTGCTGGGAAAGCTGTCACGATTGTTTGGGAGAGCCTACTTTCATGGCAGAGAATGAACAGTTCTCTGCCCCTCCTCTTCTAACTTGAAACCAGATGTGAGGGTGCTTTAACTACTTGCCAAGCCAGGTTAGAATACCCGGGAAAGAAACCAGAGATCAAGACTCCAACTCAACAAGTTTCAGAATGGCAGAAAAGCCACAGAAAAAGTCTAGATCTACAATGTAGATAATGCCAAGGACTCTTCAACTCGACACTGGCTGTGAAAGTGCGACAAACTCAGCAGTGTTCTTTAAACATCATCAACAACAGTGGCGGCACTATGTTCCATAGTAAGCACATTGGAAAATGATGAAACGTTTGCTGCTTCTGGTATCTGATAAGCGCTTTCTCATCCCAAACCATAATTTTCCGAGAGGCAAATAAGAAAGGAACTGAAAGGGTCATTATCTTTACATGAATTTCGCCACACAAATTCATCTAGATATGTGGCTAATGATACCTTCTGCATTCCGAATTTGCGTTTTAATTTCCTTTGTGCACGTAACCATATATTTTCAATAGTTTCCAAGTGCACTTCGACATCTTCAGAACCAACAAAATTATTATGTAACGCCACAGAATGCAAATAAATGCCACCTTTTAACATACTGATGTTTTTGAATGCTTCCCTGTCATCTGATATAATATGACTTCCTGGTAGAATGTATTGTTGTATTACATCTTCTACTGTTCCTGCTGTACAATCAGGAACTTCCACCAAGAAACACTTCCTTGACCCTCTCTCCACACCCCCAAACACCCAGTGACCTTCGAGCCATTGGCCTTTGTGGCATATACTGTGGAAAAATTTTCTTCCACCAATTTCAACAACAACTGGTTCTCCATTCTCTTGGAAGCCTCCAATTTCAGGCGGATTTTGCACTAGCCACCTTCCACACTCCATACGACAAAAATTCAACCACTCCACTAAAACATGGCCACTTACAACAACTTCGCGCAATATGAAATGACTTGGTGCTTCTACAGCCCAGCAATACATAATTACAATAATCTGCTCCAGTGTCAGGTGACTTTTTTCAAAAAAGGATCCCTTGCGCACACTAAATGTGACACCACAAGGGCCACAACACCAGCGCTTTCCATCGACGCCGCGAGAGCTTCTTTGTAGTGCCACTTGTCGAAAACATTTGCTGCACTCCAAAGAATTTTTAATAAGCAGTCGACATGCCAGCCACTGCAAACAGCTTTCAGTGCCATTTATTTGCTGAGCTAATCTGGATAAAGTCCAACGTTCTGCACAACTCTGGGCAACAGTCAGCAATCTGCTGGCATCAACAATTGTTGCAGGCGCCTTTGGTCGTCCAGCCATTGCAGAAATATCTGAAACAAATACACATAAAGCACATATTCGAACTATTTAATTTTTCAACAGTGTTTTTTAAGAATTCATTTTAATTTCACTAGCCCTTTCTCTATTCCTTATTCTTCTCCTGCGCACAGTTTTGTATGGCTCACTGCGTGCTGTCTTTGCTGACTCAATATACCACACTCTGATGGAATGAACTTGATACAAGCCTATTTTATACTCCGATACATCTGCAAAAAATCAAAAGCATAATGAATGCTTTCTAAAGGGTGTCAAATAAAAAACAAAAAAGTTATTTCACAGAACAGAGTCCAGTCACCATCGTGGCCAATTAGAGATCAATGAACTGCCTATGTCGCTTGCAGTGATTAAATACTATGCAGTGCAGTCTGCTGAAGTTAAAGTCCGTTCGTCAATTTTTGCTTAACACAAAGTAACTGTTGGTCCCAGCCAATTGTCTCCTTTAGTGTTAATAAAACTCTGGTTACAATGACATCAATACAACACTTTTAAATTCTTTGCTACTTTAACTATGGTACTAACAAATAAATTGACCTTATGTTTTTGTTAACTGGGTTTTGAAAAGTGGAAAAGATGCAACAAATTGTAATTAATTAAATAATCAAACAGTTGCAATAAATGGGTTAAAATAGCTTTATGCAGAAATTCTGATAAGTAGAAGTATTTTAGAAGCTCCGTGCGGCTGCACTGTATTTTGTTAAAATCTAAGATAGTGTCTGACTGCAGCTGAGACTACGTTCTAAGCTTTCTTACAAGGAAGAAAAAGTTATTACAAAAAAAAAAAAAAAAAGAAAGGGAAATGTGCCCAGCATCCATGGAGGACATGCTACATGCGAGTGAAGTGTCAGAGCTTTCATTATTATTGGCATCAGCTGTATGAGGTGGAGTGATCAGTCCCCTACATCACTATCTTTGCTTTCCCTAACTCAAGAGCAGACTCAGGTACCCATTTACAGCTGGACATACTGCATTGTGTGATTCTACCAGGTATATATGCCCTTAAATGAGGACACAAAGACATAATATTTAGTCATACGTTGGTAATTTTTTGTTGTTATTTTAATGTATGGTCTCCATTCATGTTGTACCTTATCATCTATTGGAAAGGTGTCCATTACACTATATAAAAAAAAAAAATACATAATAAAAAAATAATTTAAACCAGTTAGTTTATACCAATTACATACATGCCACAACTCGGAGATGAAAAACCTGTACACAAAATCCAAAACCCTGTACAAAGACTGAAAAAAACATATCAGAAGAGTTAATTCGTGTAAAAATATTTTCAATTACAGTGAGCTGCATTATAAATGAGGCACGGGGACTTTGCCTTTTAAAGCAAGTCTTCACTTATTAAAAAACCCAAACAATAAATGTCTGAGTTTATTTTACACTGTAAAAATAATGTGAACGTGTCATCATTTAGTCTATTTCTGTGCTTAATTATCACTAACAGACTGGGAAATCCTGTGTTCGATAGGACCTTATAAAAGAACTCTGAGACACAGTAATAAGGGGAATGGGTTAGAAAACCTGTACAGAAATTATGTACAGGGTGTACACATCTGAAAACGCAAACACCTTGTACAGATTATGGGTAAACCATAGCATGTGGCATGTATGCAATTATCCCGTATTTCAGCTGAGATTACAATTTTAATATGTCGTCCACAAGGGAGCTGTTAACTACTGCAGATTATGTAGACAAGTGGTTCTCAATTTAAAATTGGTTATTGGAATGATCAATTATGCAGACACATGGTGCACTGAATTCTGGGGGCTCTGTTTAAATGCCCTCTCAATTTCATCCATAGTCTCTTCGCTTGCTCAGAGTCTCCTGGATCTAGGCTTGTCATGAATTGAGCCAGTTTCCTTGAATTTTTTTCATCCAGTTGTTAATTAAATTTCTGTGGGGAGCCTCCTTCTTCTAATGGGAAGCAAATTTTCTTCTTACTGCTTGAAAGCAAACAGGAATTGCAAGGGCTAGTAAAGCAAGTAAACAGCTGAAGTCTTGAATACTGAATGGAAATTAACACTGAGAAAACGGAGGCTATGACAATTAGCAAACGACTTGGGGACAGATTCAGCCAGCACTTAAATGACATCGCTCAGCAAAAGTCAACACCAGTTGCTATACACTTCAATGGTCCTGACCACCATGGTCCCATCGACATCCAGGTCACAGCGATCCGATCCTGCTCCTCTGACACTGCCAGCCGAGAACAGCTTGAGAACCGTCTTATCCACCGCATGGGGTGTCTAAAACCAGCCGGTCTCAACACTTTTCACACCTTTGTCTGAGGTCACCCTCTCCTCTCTTGCTCTATTTTACTCTTTCCACTCTTATCCTATTCTTCTATTTGTATGCCATATACATTTTTTTATTTCATATTTATTTATCTCCCACTCATTCTGTCCTCTTCTATTTCCAGTCCCCACTTTTATCACGTTGGGTAGTTTATTGTCCGGTTTCGTTTTTTAGTTTCTTAGTATGCATTGTGTACATCCGGCGGCGGAAGTCGCTTTCTGTTCAGCCACGCGCTCATCAACAGAAAGCGATTTTGATAGAATTTCGGTTCTTGCCTTCAGGGAAGTACCCAGTTTTTATTTTATTTAGTTTTTATGTGTCCTATCTAGCCTTCACTTTCTTTCCTTTCCTGACGAAGGCCTTGTGGCCGTAACGTAGACTATTTTCTTTGTCTTTTGTCCTCGTAAGACGTATCACCTTTTTTCGATTTTTTTTCAAACCCATCCATCGACAATTAGCAAAGCAGATGATAAGCCAACGTTACAAATAGAGTAAATTGGAAGCTACTGGAACAAGTCTAGAGTTTCTCATACCTTGAACAGGAAATAACATAAGGTAGCAAATGTGCAAAAGACATCAAGAAGAGAATTGGAATGGCCAAAACTACATTCAACAACTTAAGACAGATACTAACATCTCAACAAATAACTCACAAATTAAAAATGACTCATCAAGTTTTATATATATCTTCCCTTCTGTATGGTATAGAAACATGGACAATGAATCAGCAGTCAAAAAATAACTGAGGCCCTGAGATGTGGATATATAGAAGAATTGGTTAAACAAAACATCTGTACGTATTCTTTTGATGGCTCTCTCACACATTCAGCCACTCTGGCAGTATCCCTATTCTTCTTCATGTTTCTTTCCGATCGCTTATTTATTTGGCAATTTGTTGCCCTTTCATTCATTATTTTGCTCTATGCTGAATCTAGTAGGGTGAAGTCTCTAACACTCCACTCCCCTACAGAAGTATCTGCTATGGGACTATCTTTTTCTCCTACATTTTTGCTTTACCACTCCTCGGACTTACTTACATTCCGCCAGGTGAACTGTGGTATTATCGTAACAATACCCAGTCATTATCACCGGTCAGCGGTAATACGTTTATCGCTTTGAGTCGCCTTGCCAACCTTTGATAATAGATGATCCTCGTTGGACAACCATATTGTTTGTCTGAGCTGCCGGTGACCCTGTTTTTTTGACTGTCTGAAGAAGGCACGAACACACAGGCAATAATGAGATAATAGTTTCACGGGCCCATCCCTGTGTGTGATTAGCGCAGATTATCTGTCTGGGTAGACATCTTGACGGAATGCACTTAGACAGGTAATCAGTTCACACATTTGTTTGTGAGAGGGAACAAGATGTCACCAGAAATATTATGTCTTATTATAAAGATGTCACGCGTTGGATATTAAAATTAATATTTTAAACACGTGGGGGATATTTTGAATTTAAACACCCCAACCCACGTAGTGCGAAAAAGAGCTTACGATTGGATTGAAGTGATAGCCGGAATATACAATGAATCTCATTGGCAAGTTTACCGGGAAGTACAATAGTGATTTGAACTGGAAACTGAAAATAAAATGTAGCGAACTCAGAGACACAGAACAGACAGCTTCGCAACTTCAAACAAGCAACTCCCAAAAAGCCAGAAAGAGAAGGATCGGACCTAGACTTCCATATTTATAAGTGACAGATCGAAGTATTTAGGAAACTTAAAACCTTAAAAAGTAAGCTCGTCTTTATAAATAGAGACTCTAAACTTAAGGGGCCAGGACTTCAATTACAGAGTCTGGACACCTAAAGGAATTGGATCACCCGTCAAAGAGGAATTATTACAGTTTTCCAGACAAAGTGTAATGGAGAACACCCGTCGAAGAGGAATTACTAGTTTCCCAGGCCAAGTGTATCACAGAACACCCGTCATAAGAAGAAATTACTATACTTTCCCAGACCAAGTGATTCGAGAGCATATGCACCGAAATTGCTCATGTCCATCAGAAAACTGTGCAAGGAGATTGTGTACAACCCAAAATCTTGGGGTAAGTTGTGAACATTTATTTTACAAATGTAAATTTGACATGTGTTTCTTGCTTAGTGGTTATATATGAAGCTGGCAACTTCAACATACGAAAATAGTATATTCATAAACCACTACAGCAAGCACTTGTGATTTCTTCTGGCTAGTCGTGCTGAAAACCCGACAGCAGAGGTGACCCCAGACTCTGACTGGAACAGTGCTGAGTGATGATTACATCACATGTGCCTCAAGTGTATCAGATCATTTTGTCAGATATATGTAGCTTGTTAATGTTAGTTCAGACACAAATCATTCTCGCACTGTTCAGACACATTTTCCCAGTTAATACCCAGAGGAATATTGGTGAATTTTAATCATCTTTCTTGAGCTACGTTGTGTACTCAAGAACTTAATTCTTCTGAGAGATTAACATTGGTGGGTGGACAGCGAGAGGGTGCGCCTGTTAAGCTTCCAACTCAGTGTATTTAGCAGAGGCATTTGTCTTTCTATTTTTTCTAAAAGTACGTGGTTACAAGTTATCAGACGGTTCGAAGTACTGAACTTACCATGCCACTCGTGTGAGAGATGTACACTCATCACCAAGAAGTGATGAAAACCGTGGCGACAGGGCTCACCTAGATTTGTTTTTGTGTAAAATAGGTGAAAGCAACAGACTCTCTGATAAATCCTCACCTACATCTGAGTGACGAAAACTTGTATTTACAACAAAATTTCACCAATCTTTCCATATTTATTTTAACTGTTAAAGACTAATTCATTATTAAAATTGTTACATGTTGTTTTAAAACTAAACAATCATAGTCGCTCCAGTTTTTATATGTATGAAAGCAAACGTATGAGCCAGAATATTTAATATATATATATACAGGGTGGGCCAAAAGTAGGTATACAGTAATGATCGGGTCATGGTATTTTAATTTTATTTTTCAATATTATTTCTTTTTATTTTACAGGTATTGAGAACAATGGCAGGGAGTCTGAGTAAAGAACAAAGAAAGTGGATTCTAAAGCAGTATTGGAAGACTGAAAATGTCGAGAAGATGCGCAGAGCGTGGCAAGAGGCATTTCACACCGCTCCACCAACACGTCTGACAATTTATCGTATCAGAGATAAATTTGATGCAACGGGTTCAGTGGTTATGCACCGAAATCTGAACGTCCACGGACGTCTGTGACTGAGGAGAATGAGATGAGAATCGCCCTGACATTTGTGAACAGTCCGAAAAAGTCCACGTCACGTGCGTCTCTGAAGCTATCCATACCGCGAACGTCCTTGCGACGCTTAATGCGTAAATTGAAGCTAAAGCCGTACCGTCCAAGACTCTTACAAGGCCTTTTGGAGGATTCAGACCGTCGTTTGCAATTCTGTGAAATAATGCGTAACCAAATTTCGCATCAACCAGACCTTCTTGATGAGATCATCTGGTCAGATGAAGCCTGTTTCAAGTTGTCAGGCCACGTGAACAGGCATAATTGTGTGTACTGGGCAGATGAAAATCCTCATGTGACTATCACAACTGAACTGAACCAGACAGGCGTCACTGTGTGGGGTGGACTATCCAGTGATGGTGCCATTGGGCCAGTTTTTTCGATACAACTGTGGATGGTAATAATTACCTAAACATGTAGCACAATGTGGTGGTGCCACAACTCGCAACCAGGGCTGACTTCGCCGAACTGTTCTTTCAACAAGATGGGGCCCTTCCTCATTTTGCTTTGACGGTACCAAGCTACATTGACAACACCTTTTCACAGCGTTGGATCGGGCGATGTGGCAGCATTGACTGGCCGCCATGTTCACCCGACTTGACACCTATGGACTTCCTTTTTTGGGGCGTAGTAAAGGAGAAGGTTTATGGGAGGAAACCTCACACAGCGGACGAATTTAAGGAGTTCATCTTGCAAGCATTTATCGACATTGGTGCTAACCAGAATTTGTGTGTTATTGTGTGTCACAGTGTCAAGGACAGGTTCCAGGAATGTTGCAACGTTGACAGAGGACATTTCGAGCACCTAAGAGATTAAACATGACCCGATCAGTACTGTATACCTACTTTTGGCCCACCCTGTATATCTATACCTAGGCATATATTTACCTCTAAACAGAGCTATACCATTATAAGATGAATTCGCTGAATTAACTCAGCTGGGGGCTTGAACGGGCTAAAAACCATTGCTTAAATTCTTCACAAAAGGCGACAGACAGATATAAGTTAACCAATGCTCAGCGCTGTGCCGCATGGTTCTTGACTTCTGAATTATCTTGTGAATGCTCTTCGGATAGAAGCATCTTTACACTTCTATCTACATCTCTGCCAAGAGTAATCTTGTGCGAAGGTAAACACATTTGACGACCCAGTTTAGATACTCTTTTGAGTTTTGGCCATTATTGGACCACTACTGCAAAGCAGGGGAGGCAATCAGTGACAATTGGGTGCATCTCATCGAAAGAGAAGAAAGCAGACAGGCCCTAAACAATCTGGGAATGAAAAGAAAAATAATGAATGACATCAAAGTTACAAAAAAGGTAAAGGTAGTCCAAGAGCAGTTACTACACAGTAAAAAGGTGGGGGGTGGTTTGATGGTGTCGGTGTGTGCGTGCGTAATGTTAGAGACCGCCATCTTAGGTCCAGCTTTATGAGGTGGGGTGACCAGTTCCCTTCCTTGCTGCCTTTGCCTTCCCTAACACAAAAACCGCCATGTAGGCCTACCCATTTCTGCCATCAATGGTACCTATACCTTGTAGCGGTATGGCAGCTTGCGTACCCTGACAATCCCCAGAGCTATGCCAGTGGGAGTTTTACGCCTGGTAGGTTCAACCAAGCTGGACTGGTCTGTGTGGGTAGGGGTCAGACAAAAGCTGGTACCCTGGTCCTCCAGGTTTGGGGTCTTAGCATAGGGCTGACACCCCTGTCTGTGTAAAAAAAAACAATGAAGTTACGGAAACAACAATAAATGAACAAACTTTGCTGCGGGATGAACATTCGGAGTCTGTGGCTCGTATGACTGTCGGTGGTGAGGGCCGAGGGGAAGCCACTGACATGAAAACGGATGTCCTGACCGCAAAACAGGATGCAGGAATGGGTTTTTGGAGTGTCGGGACAATGTGCGAGACGGGTGGGCTGGGACAGGTCACGGCGGGGATGGGAAACTGTGGGTTACGCATTCTGGGGGTGGGCGAGAGCGGATGGACAGGGGCAGGAGAGGTTGAAACAGCGGCGGGAGAGGCGGCGCTATGCTCTGGAGGGGAGGATGGACGGCACAGTGAGGGCGTGGCCATTGTTCTGCAGAAAGGAGTGGAGAGGACGTTGCTGGAGTGGAGGCCCATCGGCGGCAGACTGGTGAGATTGGGATTGAGAGGGAGATTCGCCAACACAACAACAGTGCAATGCTGCGCGCCAGGTGGTGATAGTGATGAGGAGGTCAAGGGTGGGTTCTGTTGGCAGCTGCAGAGGGAGATGGAGGACACACCTAGATGTGATCTTGTTGTAGTAATGGGAGACCTCAGTGCGAAAGTTGGTACACACAATACATATAATGAAAGAACAATGGGGAAATGCGGCAGCGGGGCAGCGGGCGAGGATGGGGATAAACAGGTGGGTTTCTGTGGCATTGACGGCCTGGTCATTGGAGGAACGCTCTTCCCACGAAGAGAAGTTCACAAATTGACATGGGAGTCGCCGGGTGGTCGGGACGGGGACCGGATGGACCACATCGTGGTTAACGGTGGATGGAGACATGCATTGCGGGATGTGAAGGTGGGGAGAGGTGCGGATGTGGGAGGTGATCGCCATTTGGTGGTAGCAAAACTGAAAGTGAGACGGGGGGGGGGTTGCACCGACTGTGGCTACACGGAGAGGGTTTGTCGTCAGCAGGTTGAGGGACTCCCTTGCCAGAGGGGCTTTTGCGGCCGACATGGAGAAATGATGTCGGTTTGCCAGGGGTCGGGAAGGGACATTGACTGATGATGTAGACCAGAGTTTCAACACCATTTCAACAATATACAAAGAAAGCAGCAGGTCATGCTTGGGATTCCGGGAGGGGTGGAGGCGGGACTGGATGGCGCCAGAGACATTGAACACCATAGCGATGAGAAGGGAAATGAGGGGAGGGAAGGCAGAAGCGGGGTCCCCCAGGTTGGGGCAACTGTGTAGCGAGCGGTGCGGTCAGCTGGACAGGGGGGTTGGACGCCAGGCCCGGGCCAACAGGGGGGAATTTCCTGGATGATCTTGCGGGACGGGCAGGGGAGGCGGCGCTGGGAGATGAACAGGGCACAGTGTACAAAATGGCTAAGTTCGTCGGCGGAGGGCGAGGTGCGGGCAATGTTACATTGGTAGGAGATGGGCAGGGTGGTCTCATCGCGGCGGCGGGGGGACGGGAGGCGGGATGGGCAGAGCACTTCGGGGAAACTCTGAGCAGGGAACCACCGGAGACGCGGTTGAATGTTCCTGGGGCTGAAGGCAATCTGGATGTGAATGCAGACGTTCCACGGGGAGAGGGGGTCATCACGGCAGTCAAGGGGTTAAGGAACGGCAAAGCTCCAGGCCATGATGGCTTGAATGCAGAGCTGTTTGGGACGGACCCTGAGCTGGCGGCAGAGCTGTTGGAACCATTGTTTGCATGGGTCTGGAGGGTGGGGACGGCACCATCAGAGTGGAGCGTAGGAATGGTTGTCGGTTTGCCCAGGGGGGAGATCTTGCGGACTGCAGTGGTTGGGGAGGGGTCACTCTTCTCTCGGTTCCCGGCAAGATGCTGGGCAGGATAGTTGTACAGTTTCAAAGGCGGTGGACCACAGGCTGGGGAAAGGGTGGGCAGGATTTGGAAGGAGCGGGAGATGTGTGGATCGTATGTTCACTCTCGGGAACATTGAAGAGCGGTGCTCGGAGTGGCAAGGACAGCTTTACATTGATTTTGTTGATTTTGGGAGGGCTTTTGACGGCATACGTGGGGACAGTTTATGGAAGGTGCTGAGGGCTTGTGGAGTTCCAGGCTGCATGGTGTCAATCATGGAGGGCCTCTGTGCCGGCTTTGCGTGTGGTGTTGGGCAGGGCAACCTGGCCTTTGAGGTGAGGGCGGGAGTGCGGCAGGGATGCCCCTTGTCGGCCACTCTATTTTTGGCAGTCATGGACTGGGTGGTGCGCCGGACGGCGGAGGGCAGTCCAGGAGGAGTAGGATGGGCGACATTTTCTACATTGGAGGATCTGGAGTGTGCAGATGGCGTTGCGCTGCTGGCGCATTCGCATCGGCGCGTCCAGGAAAAGACGGATGGACTCGGTAAGTTTAGCCAGCGGGTGGGCTTGAACATCGGTTTAGAGAAGTCTGAGGTAATGGCGCTCGGTGTGAGCGGCCCTGGGCCCATGTCAGTGGGGAGTCGGCAATTGGTACAGACAGATACTTTCACATGCCTGGGAGGCATGGTGACACCAGATGGCGGGGCAGGCAGGGACATCAACATCGGAATGAATAGGGCAAGAGCGACCTTCTTTAGCCTAAACAACATCTGGGGGTCCTCCCAATGCAGCACGGCACAGAATTGGGGTTGTATCAGAGCTGTGTGCTTTCTGTGCTTCTCTGTGGTGCGGGGTGCTGGGGAGTTGCGGGGGGGGGGGGGGGCGGGATTGTCCTCTTTTCACACGGCATGCCTAGGAGGGATTCACCGAGTCTTTTGGCCGGGTGCCATCGCTGGCCAAGATCTGCTTACTCGTAGCAGGCAAGGATACATGCGCGCCATCATGGCTGGCGGACGCTGGGGCTGGGTTGGTCATGTCCTCGGGGTAGACCCCGATGCCATCACGGGAGCAGCTATGCTTTGGACCCCTGTGGGGGGGGGGGGCGAAGGAGAGGCCGACCGGGGACAGCCTGGCGGAGAGCTGTGGAGGCTGGGATGCGGGGGGTGAACCAGAGTTGGGGCACTGTGCGAGGGATGGCCACCGACCGAGCAAGGTGGAATCAATTTGTTGTTGCCCTACAAGACGCCACTAGGCGTGATGGCCACTGACTGCTTTGACGGTCGGCGGCTAAGGATCAAAGAAGAAGGCCTACCCATTTACAGCTGGGTAGATTGGAGCGTCACTCTACCAGGATTCCCTGTAACACCAACGCGAGAGTAAAACGCTTTAGACCTAAGTGCTTAGCCAATCAGACACTATGACATCAAGGTTAAACAGCTAAAATATTTTGGTGATTTATTTTAAAAAAAAAACCAACATCTTTATTTTAAATAATGAAGAAAAATATCCCGTTCAACCTCTGATGGGTTATAATTAGGATATATATTGTTTTCAATTCCAAATAATATAAACAACTGCTGATATGAGAAAGGGGCATCACATTTGTCAAATCATTGTAAATAGGGACAATCACAATTATGCTTAGGCCTATAGGCTACGTTGAATAAAAAAACGAACAAAATCAAGAAGAAACTCTGAACAAGAATAATATTAAAGTGGAGGGGGTGTAAAGGCCTGGTGGTTCCAGTTATATAACTGACTTTAACAGGTATATAATTGACTTTCATCTGTTAAAAGTCATATGCATTGTAAGAACAGCATCAGACCTTCACATTCCCAGCCACTAGCCTAGGCTACAGGCCTATATTAACCTTTGTTCGTGTTAAAAACCAACATCTTGTTGAAAACCATGATGGAAGGAATAGTTGAAGGCAAATATGCATGAGGAAAACTGCGCTATGAGTTGAAGACGACATCAAGAGATCGGCAGGAAAGAGTCTATCAAAGTGTACCATCAAGACAAGCGACAGAAGACGGAGAAAGGCCTAGGCCCGTATAGCAGCCGACATTCAATGTCCATTTAGCAGTTGATGACTCTGACCAGCTTCTTACCTTTTCACTACTTTAAATGTAACCTCTAAAGAAATTATCTTCCTTGCTAGTATTTTAGATGCGATCACTTACAGCGTTTATAATCTTTTAACAAGCAATTTCTTTGCAACACACAAATTCGTACATGTACAATTCGCTCGCGCCAAACAAAATGGTGGGTGTTATGATAGCTGAGATGAGGATTGTGGACAGCAGTGTTGCCACTCAACTTTATGTTAAAAACAAAAATGCATATATATATATATATATATATATAGCAACCGACCGTAAATATATACGCTATATATTATATTTGCCATATATATATATATATATATATATATATATATATATATATATATATATATATATATATATCAATGATACATAAATGCTTAATATAATCTGTCCAGAATACAGTCATGTAGATTTTATGACTTACGTGACTTTGCAATTAAGCTTAATGCAAGTGATATTAATAGTAGTTTTTTTAGCGCCTACATGGCGGAATATTATTAGCAGTTTAATCTCGAACCAAAAGTTAATAGTTTGCAAGAAAGGTGCTTTTTTCTGACAATGGACATTGATTGCATAATTGAAAATAATTTTCTTTTTGATGAATTTGATACGTGTGACTTTGAAAACAGTTTTCTAATGTGCACCTAGTTGCATCAGTAAATGTGCTGAACACATTCCATCAACGTGAATAAAAAAAATTAAAGATTTAAGTAGTGCGTCAGTTTCTGACAACGGGTGTGAAGTACTTGATAACATCGTCACGAATGTTCGTGTGGTTCATACATGATTTTTTTTTTACATGTACGTACTTTTAAACAGAATGTTCAGACTGAAAGTCTGCATACATCATAATGCCCTTATTAAGGACGTACAGTACCTCAGAAAGAGTAATGTCCTATGCCGTATGTTTGGTGCAAACCGCGTTTATTTTCGTAGCTATTCGGAGCTTACTTACTTACTTAGTCGTTCCCCTTCTACTGTGAGGTGTAGAGATTTGGAAGAGAGAGCGCCAGACTATTCTATCAGCTGTCTTCTTCCTGGCCTGGTTCCATTCTAGTCCTCGGTCCTTCAAAGATTGTCTAATGTTGTCCTCCCAGCGGACTCTGGGTCGTCCTGGAGGTCTGGATCCCTGGCTCTTTGTTTCCCATGCTTGTCGTGGTAGCCGATCTTCTCCCATTCTGCAGACATGGCCAAACCATCTTAGTTGGGACTGTTCTATTTGGGTCTGCAGCGGGTGGGATTTTAGGCCTTGACGTATCGTCTGGTTGCGGACCATGTCTCTTCTTGTTACTTCAACCACCTTCCTCAGATACCTCATTTCTGAGGTTTGGATCTGGCTTTTGTGGGTTGTAGTCATTGCCCATGACTCACATCCATATGTCAAGACTGGGACATAGGTGGAGCGGTATACAGCCATCTTCGTTTTCTTACCAACCTCTTTCTTGCTGAGGAATCCTCGATTTATGGCCTGATAAAGTCTCCCAGCCGCTGCTTTTCGAGTGGCCAACTCTTCTTTGATGCCTCCCTTTCGGTCTATAACAGCTCCGAGGTATTTAAAGTGGTCGACCTGCTCCAGGACCTGTTCTCCCAGCTTAATCGGATGTCTTCTTTCTTCTCGTGATATCACCATGGATTTTGTTTTAGAGCTGCTTATGACCATCCCTCTCTTCTCCAGCTCTTCCTTCCAGACTTGCAGGTTGGATTGGAGATGTGCCTCTGATTTAGCAATCAGGGCAACATCATCAGCAAATGCCAGCTCTGAAATATAGACCTGTCTCATCTTCCAGTACCCCACTGAATACTTTCTTGTTCTCTCCTTACATGCCTTGATGACATCGTCCATAAGGAGTATGAAGAGGTAAGGTGAGAGGAGATAGACTTGTCTTACACCAGTGGTGGTCCTGAACTCTTCTGACTTATGGTTTGCTGTCCTCACATAATTTCTGCAAGACTTGTAGAAGCTCTGTATAGCATGAATCAGAGGTGCTGGAATATTCTTCCTTGCCAAACAGTCCCAAAGTTTGCTCCAAGGGACCCTGTCAAACGCCTTTTCCAGATCTATGAAACAAAGATGGATCTCACTCTTATACTCAAGGGCCTTTTCACTCAGCTGTCTGAGTGTGAAGATTAGGTCTTGAGTACTTCGGTTTGCTCGGAATCCGCACTGGACCTCATCCAATTGTGGCACAGCTAGGCGTCGGAGTCTCTGCTCTAGGATTCTAGAGTAGATTTTTCCAGGGACACTGAGAAGGGATATGCCTCTATGGTTTCCACACTGTCGATTGTCACCCTTTTTGAAAATTGGTGTTATGATGGCGATCTCCCAATCCTTTGGTATGGTCTTGTTGCACCATGCTGCCTGTAGGACCCTTAAGAGTAACAGGTCGCCTGATGCTCCCATGTACTTAACCATTTCTGGTGTTATACCATTGTAGTGAAATTGACAGAGATACAACGGTAAAATACCTCCAAAGATAACATGTAAGGATAAAAACATAATGCGTAGGCTGCTGATAGTACATGATCGCCCAGACCGCGGGTCATCACCCTCCATAAAAATTGACTGGAAAGATTGCGTGAGACTAGAAAGGCTAAGGAGACGCAATTGGGGGGGAAACGGAGAAAAGTCACGTTTCCCAAGTTGACATAAAGTAAGGAACTCGACAGAAGGGACCTTGGATATGTTACGCCACAGTCATTTATTGGTCGCTTTTGCGATACCAAGCCTTTGATTTGAATTCAGCGGCAGAACGCAGATGTTTGGAATATTACAAAAATTAAAAAGTAACTTTTTCGTAATATTAATGTTAGGAATATAAAAATTAGCTGGCCGGATGGCCCATTCTGAGCAGTGAACTAATATGTTCTTAATTTTACAGACGGATAGATAATATTGAAGATAATGACAAAAGACAGTGTTGTTCACATCAGCGACAGACTGTATGGAATAAAAAGTGTCGCTATTTGCACAAAAAAACACGACCTTGAGACGCAGGTGTTCAAATCTACTTAGTAGGGAAGCGAAGGGACATTGGTGGGAGCTGTGTCTAAATATAACTTTTAACGACAAAATTTTGGAGGGGAGAGAAAGGTTGGTTCAAAAATCAAGTACGTTTTTGAAAAAAAAAACAAGTAGAGACGGACAGACTAACAGATAAACATCCATACTTGACTGAAGCATGACTGAAATGACTTTAGGGTAGGAAATTTGAATTTGAAATAAACCTAGGCAGTGATTGGCCACAGACAATCATTTTATCGGCGCTCAGACGCGCAAGTGGGGCCATTCCTCAATAGTTGTTCGATGATAGACACAGTATTTTAAAGTGTGGTGATTTCCAAATGAAAGAAAGTGAAATAAGTTCAGGGACGCCATACTATAGCCAGCAGCTCAGCTGAGTTTTGCTAGCATTTCTGTGTTCTTTATTCATAATCTGGTAAGATTGAAATTATTTCTTTGTATATTTTGAATATTGTTTAATGTTCGAGTGATTTGATACTGCCATATCATAATCTAGCCTTACAAACAAGTAGGGATTTGCTCTAGACCCCCCGCCCAAGTCAGGGTCTAGGGACCAACAATATACATAAACTCCAGCAAGGGTTAGGAAAGACAGATCAAGTGTTGAGAATAATGAAACATATTACCTATCCACTTTTAGGGAAGGAAAATAATAAATATTTTTCAGAATCTATAGTCTGGGAGGACCTATCTGATGTAAAACCACCATGGTAAATGTGCTGTTTGGTCAGAGAGATCTGACCTGTCTGTATGATGTGGTTGTTGTGTCCGTGTTGTGTCCAGACGTGGGTAGAGAATAGAATTTTGACACATAGCCAATACTTTGATTGCAGAGCTGTGAGTTTCAGTTGTCAACAAGGCGGTGTCCATTCAGTTGGTGATTTTACTCGAGTGTATCTGTGCAGTACGTTGTGACAGAGACCACTATTATTGCCCGCCAGCACGGAGAGGTGGGACCACCAGATTTCAGCACCAGAGCTACATATGCAAGTTGAGTGAGCCTCTGGTCTGCTGGAAGTTCACCAACGCCTTTTAGTTACTAATACCCCATAAAATTCCTGCAATTTACTGGACACTGTGTAGTCAATATAGACAGGTGTGATGAGGCCACCCCAACAGCACAAGCATTAACTATCCTCCCAAGTAGATGACTACTAGAACATTTTAATAAAACTAACTAGTCTAGTACTTATATATGTACACTCTTGCATTTATTATGTAACATTCCATGCATTTCTTTCATAATTTTTAAATCCTTTTTTTTTTAAAAAAAAAAACTCTGGTCAACATAAAACTTGATCCAGAACAAATAAATGTAATATAATTCTATCAAAAATTTTACACTCTTGAGTTAGTTCAGTGTATTATAATATTTGTTAAATATTATTAGTCTGCTTAAATATCTGTGGGTGTATCTATAACTATCACACCACATTACATATCATTACCCTAGACATTTTACATAGCTACATTCATTAAGAAAAAAAAATTGAGTGTGAGGTCGTAGTGGTAGCAAGAAAGGCCTTCTGACAATTCACAACTACATTTTATCTCAGGAGCCTTCACAGCTGGCCTCATACATTACATTTAGTAATATCACCATCATACAATACCATCAAACCCACTACATACATTGGGGTCTTGTCCAGGGATAATTAGCCCAACAGTAATATTAGGATCTCCTGGTTGGAGAAATAAAATTAGGGGAAAAAAAAAAATTGTGAAATCCCTTTAAAATTAAAAGTGTCCCTGCAGATAAAAGTTGGTGAATCTTCACAGCCAGTGATAATTAATTAGTTAACTGGTTAGTTAGAATTAGTTAGACTATAGTCATAAGAAGTACTTAGTGTATTTACTGGTTAGAGATTTAGCTTGTATATTATTATATTGTCTGAAAAGTATGGCGGAGCTAGCAAAATTCCGATCAGCTGCTGTGCTGACCGCAAAGGAGATGGGAATGGATGGTCAGATTTTAATTCAATATGTAACGGCTGAATGTGATAAATATATTGAAAGGGAAGATAGAAAGGTAGCTGAAGAGAAGAGGTTACAAATTGAGGCTGATAGAGAAATTAAGAGGCTGCAGATTGAGGCAGAAGAAAAACGACAGCAAAGGGAGGCAGAAGAAAAAGACAGCAAAGGGAGGCAGAAGAAAAAAGGTTGACTGCCGAAAGGGAGGCAGAAGATAGAAGGTTGCAAAGGGAGCACGAATTACGACTAAGGGAGCTGGAATTACAAGGCCCGGCTCCTGAAAATGGTGCCAGCCCTTTTGCCTCAGATGCTACGCCCAGTCTGGGAGCCTCAAACTCAGCTATGGGGTTTCATTTAGACCATTTTGTTGAAAAAGACGATGACATAGAGGGGTACCTAGGACGTTTTGAGTTATTAGCTACTACATATGGGTTAGAGAGAGAGAGGTGGAGTTTAAAGCTATCACAGGGATTGAGAGGTACTTCTTATGAAGTATTTGCCAAAATGAACAGGGAAGACCAAGACAATTATGACATGTTAAAGCAGGCTTTGTTATTAAGGTACGAGAAGAATGGTGAATTTTATCGTAAGAAATTTAGAAATGCCAAACTGTTGTCTGGGGAGACATACCACCAATTCTCTGCTAGACTAGAAACCTATTTGGAGAAATGGACGGCTCTGGGGAAGACCCAAGATCTTAAAGAAATGATCATGATTGAGCAATTGAGAGAGTCCATGGCTCCAGACATGAGAAAATTTCTCATGGAACAAGGTGCAGAGAAGTTGGGGGAAATTTTAAATGTTGCTGAGAGGTATCAGGCAGCTCAGGCAGAGGTAAGTGGTGCTAAAAAGAAGCACATAGACAATTTTAAAGCTCCACAGCAATTTAATAAATTTGATAATAGAGAGCAGGGAAATAAAGGTAGGACAAACTTTGAGCGGCCAAGAAATGACTATCGCGACAGAAACTCACAGTTCAATGACCAAAAGTTCAATGAAAGAAAACCGTTGAACCAAGGAAAAAGATGGTGTAAATGGTGCAAGAAGGATAACCATAACACCGAATTTTTTAGAAGGAAACCTTCAAACATTGCTGCAATGAAGTCGGGGACGCGAAGATTAAAGGTTAATCCTAATGGACAACAGGAACCTTATCACCCCCCAGTTTGTGAGGATGTTATTTGTAATGGGGTCACCATAAGGTGCCTTTATGATACAGGTTTGGATTATGATTCAGTTGTGAAGTCTAGCCTAGTGGACCCAAGTCAGTATACCACAGAAACAGTGGAAATACAAGGGGCGACTAAGGACATACCACTCATGACACTTCCCATCGCAAGGATAACGGTGAAAACTCGCTATGTGGAGGGAGAAATCAGAGCAGCAGTGATAGATGAACCAATCTACCCTCTGATATTGGGGTGTAGATACGTCTTCTTGGGGAATCCCGAGAAACCTGTGATCATGGCGACAGTGCAGACCAGGTCACAGAAGAAGGAGGAAGAAGGTGAACCTATAAATGCTCATCCAGAGGAGATGAGGAAGGCGCAGGCTGAGGATAGGACACTCAAGCCCTGTTTTAAAAAATTGCCCAAATGCCACACACCTCCGAGCAAGGGGGAATATTTCATGAAGAACAAACTCTTATACAGGAAGGCCGGAACTGGAACAAATGGTCACAACCAGCTGGTTCTTCCCACTTCATATAGAGATAAAGTGATGGAACTCGGGCATGCGATTCCCTTCAGTGGTCACATGGGGATCAGCGCCACAGGACAGCGTATAGCTTGTCATTACTTCTGGCCAGGGATAACGGAGGATATAAAAAGATATGTCAAATCCTGCCCAGAATGTCAAAGGGTAGCTCCAAAGCACTGGACTGCTCCTGCAACTCTAGGGGAAATGCCCATAGTGGGAACACCTTTTGAGAGGGTTGCAGTGGATATTGTAGGACCTCTCACTCGGACCAAGAGGAGGAACAGTTACATCCTTACTCTGGTGGACACTTGTTCTATGTGGGGAGAGGCGGTAGCCCTGCCATCAATTGATTCAAAACATGTAGCAGAGGCACTACTTACAATATTTACCCGATTAGGATTCCCGCATCAAATCTTGACGGATAATGGTTCTCAGTTCAAGGGGAAACTAACGGAAGAAGTTTTTAAGCTATTTCAAGCCAGACACTTTCATTGTAGTCCGTACCATCCACAAGGGAACGGCCAGGTAGAGAGGTTCAACGGGACTCTCATTTCTATCCTGAGAAAGCTGGCACACGAAAAACCGGATCTGTGGGATCAATTCCTGCCCGCCGCATTGTTTGCGTACCGGGAGGTACCACATAGTTCAACCGGGATGGCTCCCGCAACTCTGCTATTTGGGAGGCCAATAAAAGGTCCATTAGAAGCTCTATTAAGGACCTGGACAGATGAGAAGGCGGAAGAGACTGTTACCTCATCGTATCAATACGTGAACGAACTGACCACTCGTTTGAAAGCTGGATGGAAACTGGCAAATGATAATTTGAAGCAAGCCAGGAAGAAACATGCAGCATATTTTAATAGGAAGGCAAAGGACAGGGAACTGGCAGTCGGAGAGAAGGTGCTGCTTCTACTACCCGGAAGCCAGAATAAATTACAAATTGGTTGGCAAGGTCCATATACGGTTCTAGAGAAGGTGTCTAGAACAAACTATAAAATTGACAAAAAGGGGAAGGAGAAAGTTTATCATGTAAACCTGTTAAAGAAGTATCTGGACAGACCACTCCAGGAAAGCACCCCCTTATTGACCTTGGCTATTGCAACCCAGATGCAAAAAGAACCACTCACCTCACATGAATACCCATTACATCCTTGTGAAACCGCAGCACAGGTAAAAGTCAGTAAGCACCTGACTAAAAACCAGAGGGAGAGAGTTCAACAGGTTCTGGAGGAACATACAGATGTATTAACAGATAAACCAGGCCATACAAATTTGCTACAGTATGACATGAAACTGGTAGACTCAAACCCAATCTGTATGAGAGCCTATTCTATTCCGTTCGCGAAGGAGAAGGCATTGAAGGAAGAAATAGAGTATTTGTTGAAGGAGGGGATTATTTCGCACAGTGAATCATCTTTTAGTTCTAGTGTCGTTTTGTTGAGAAAACCGTCTGGGGAACACAGACTGTGCATAGATTACAGGAAACTGAATGCTGTCACAGAAGGACAAGTGGATCCATTACCAGACACAAAACAGTTATTTGCCAGACTGAACAAGGCAAAATACTTTTCAAAGGTGGATCTTAGTAAAGGCTATTACCAGATCCCAGTGAAGCCTGAAGTGAGACCTTATTTGGCTTTTAGCACTTCGGATGGACATTATGAATTCAATATGCTACCATTCGGACTGAAAAATGCTCCGAGTGTGTTTTCAAGGATGATGCGCAAATTGTTGGATCCCCTGAATAACCCATGTATCACGAATTTCATGGATGATATTCTCGTCGCCACAGAGACATTTGAAGAACACATTGAAGCTCTGGAGATGTTGTTTGATAGACTTCGGGAGGCGAACTTAACTGCTAGGCCAACAAAATGTTGTATTGGATGCAAAGAGTTGGAATTCTTGGGACACACTGTATATCAGGGTAATATGACCCCTGATCCTAAGAACTTGGAAAAAACTGCAGAGAGCACCTAGGCCGCAAACAAAAAAGGACGTGCGATCATTTGTGTCGTTATGCGGATTTTATCAGAAATACATCAAGAATTTTAACGCTATTTGTGCTCCTCTGACTGATCTGACTCGCAAGGGACTTCCAGATAAAATTATTTGGACTGCACAATGTGAACTAGCGTTCCAAGAGTTAAAGGAAAAACTCACTAGCAAGCCTATTCTCAAACTGCCTGATTTGACACAGGACTTTGTCTTAAGAACCGATGCAAGTAATGTAGGACTAGGAGGGGCTTTGTTGCAAAGATCATCTTCACCTGATGGGGAACTGAAACCAGTCGCTTATGCAAGCCGTAAATTGAATAAGGCGGAACAAGGATACTCCACAAGCGAAAAAGAATGTTTAGCGTTAATCTGGGCAATAAAGAAGTTTCAAATCTATCTGTATGGTAGGACTTTTGTGGTGGAGACGGACCATCAGCCTCTCGTATTCTTATCTCAGGCTAAGCATGAAAACGCAAGATTGCTGAGGTGGTCTTTATTGCTTCAACCTTATCAGTTCAGTATCCAATATATCCCAGGCAAATTGAATGTCGGTGCAGATTTCCTCAGTCGGCACCCCTGTGATCAAAATTAGAGTAGTGGCAGACGTGAGGAGTAATTTTACCTATGTGTATCGCTGGTTTTGGAACTTGCCATAGGCATGTTTTCAAGTGGGGAGATGTGTAGTGAAATTGACAGAGATACAACGGTAAAATACCTCCAAAGATAACATGTAAGGATAAAAAACATAATGCGTAGGCTGCTGATAGTACATGATCGCCCAGACCGCGGGTCATCACCCTCCATAAAAATTGACTTGCTAGACAGGAGGGGAACGGCGGATAAAAAGGAAAAAATATGACTGGAAAGATTGCGTGAGACTAGAAAGGCTAAGGAGACGCAATTGGGGGGGAAACGGAGAAAAGTCACGTTTCCCAAGTTGACATAAAGTAAGGAACTCGACAGAAGGGACCTTGGATATGTTACGCCACAGTCATTTATTGGTCGCTTTTGCGATACCAAGCCTTTGATTTGAATTCAGCGGCAGAACGCAGATGTTTGGAATATTACAAAAATTAAAAAGTAACTTTTTCGTAATATTAATGTTAGGAATATAAAAATTAGCTGGCCGGATGGCCCATTCTGAGCAGTGAACTAATATGTTCTTAATTTTACAGACGGATAGATAATATTGAAGATAATGACAAAAGACAGTGTTGTTCACATCAGCGACAGACTGTATGGAATAAAAAGTGTCGCTATTTGCACAAAAAAACACGACCTTGAGACGCAGGTGTTCAAATCTACTTAGTAGGGAAGCGAAGGGACATTGGTGGGAGCTGTGTCTAAATATAACTTTTAACGACAAAATTTTGGAGGGGAGAGAAAGGTTGGTTCAAAAATCAAGTACGTTTTTGAAAAAAACAAGTAGAGACGGACAGACTAACAGATAAACATCCATACTTGACTGAAGCATGACTGAAATGACTTTAGGGTAGGAAATTTGAATTTGAAATAAACCTAGGCAGTGATTGGCCACAGACAATCATTTTATCGGCGCTCAGACGCGCAAGTGGGGCCATTCCTCAATAGTTGTTCGATGATAGACACAGTATTTTAAAGTGTGGTGATTTCCAAATGAAAGAAAGTGAAATAAGTTCAGGGACGCCATACTATAGCCAGCAGCTCAGCTGAGTTTTGCTAGCATTTCTGTGTTCTTTATTCATAATCTGGTAAGATTGAAATTATTTCTTTGTATATTTTGAATATTGTTTAATGTTCGAGTGATTTGATACTGCCATATCATAATCTAGCCTTACAAACAAGTAGGGATTTGCTCTAGACCCCCCGCCCAAGTCAGGGTCTAGGGACCAACAATATACATAAACTCCAGCAAGGGTTAGGAAAGACAGATCAAGTGTTGAGAATAATGAAACATATTACCTATCCACTTTTAGGGAAGGAAACTAATAAATATTTTTCAGAATCTATAGTCTGGGAGGACCTATCTGATGTAAAACCACCATGGTAAATGTGCTGTTTGGTCAGAGAGATCTGACCTGTCTGTATGATGTGGTTGTTGTGTCCGTGTTGTGTCCAGACGTGGGTAGAGAATAGAATTTTGACACATAGCCAATACTTTGATTGCAGAGCTGTGAGTTTCAGTTGTCAACAAGGCGGTGTCCATTCAGTTGGTGATTTTACTCGAGTGTATCTGTGCAGTACGTTGTGACAGAGACCACTATTATTGCCCGCCAGCACGGAGAGGTGGGACCACCAGATTTCAGCACCAGAGCTACATATGCAAGTTGAGTGAGCCTCTGGTCTGCTGGAAGTTCACCAACGCCTTTTAGTTACTAATACCCCATAAAATTCCTGTAATTTACTGGACACTGTGTAGTCAATATAGACAGGTGTGATGAGGCCACCCCAACAGCACAAGCATTAACTATCCTCCCAAGTAGATGACTACTAGAACATTTTAATAAAACTAACTAGTCTAGTACTTATATATGTACACTCTTGCATTTATTATGTAACATTCCATGCATTTCTTTCATAATTTTTAAATCCTTTTTTTTAAAAAAAAGTTCTGGTCAACATAAAACTTGATCCAGAACAAATAAATGTAATATAATTCTATCAAAAATTTTACACTCTTGAGTTAGTTCAGTGTATTATAATATTTGTTAAATATTATTAGTCTGCTTAAATATCTGTGGGTGTATCTATAACTATCACACCACATTACATATCATTACCCTAGACATTTTACATAGCTACATTCATTAAGAAAAAAAAATTGAGTGTGAGGTCGTAGTGGTAGCAAGAAAGGCCTTCTGACAATTCACAACTACATTTTACCATCATACAATACCATCAAACCCACTACAACCATCATGCCCTGCTGCTTTGCCCATCTTGATTTTCTCCAGTGCTGCCTTCAGTTCTTCCATCTTTATGTCATCTTCATCACCATTGGTTTCCTCTTCTGTGCTATTGGTTATCATTTCTGATGTTTGACCTTGCTCACCATCAAGGAGTTCTGAGAAATATTCTTTCCATCTTTCCATTACTTCCTTCGGGGCAGTAAGCAATTTGCCTTGCTTGTCCTTTATAAATTTGAGAGGGCATTGTTTTTCCTTCCTCATGTTCTTTAGGGTCTTATAGAACAATTTCTGGTTTTCTTGTGCATCTTTTTCTAGCTTTTCTCCAAATTCTTCCCAGGACTTCTGTTTTGCTGCTAGCACTTTGTTCTTTACTTCTGTTCTGAGTGTCACATATTCTCTATATTTTTCCATTTGTCCTGTTGTGTTTTTAGCTCCTAAGTATTGTTTCCATGCCATTTTCTTCTCTTATTGTCTCTTTGACTTCCTCTGTCCACCAAGGTGTCCTCTTTCTCTGGTTCCCAAGTCGGACTTCACCACATTACTTGGTTTCTTGCATGATGTTGGGCAGTTCCTAGGCTGAGCAACTCTTTCAGTTGTTCGTTTGATTGTTAGCAGGTAGTGATCACTTCCAATCTCTGGCCCTCTCCAGACTCTTGCATCTCGTACATATTTGAATGAGCTTCTCCGAACAATGGCATAGTCGATCACTGACTTCTCATTCTTTGTTGGTTCACATCTAGTGTATGCATGTATGCGCTTATGGGGGAACTTTGTGTTTGTAATGATCAGATTCTGCTCACTGCAGAATCTAAGGAGTCGCTTTCCATTGTCATTGAGAGTATCTTCTCCATATCTTCCGATAACTCCACCCCATCTAGCATGGTCATTTCCAACTCTGGCATTAAAATCTCCGAGCATGATAACTTCATCTAGGCAGTCATCCACTGTCCTTTGAAGCAGCTCGAAGAATTCCTCCTTGACCTCTGCTCTCTCATCCTCATTTGGCCCATACACTATGACCAGGTTGACTATGGTTTCTCCTCCTTTTAGTTTCACAACCATAATGCGCTCTGAGACAAAGTTCCACCCCTTGATACTATCTTTTTGATTTTGGGCCACAATGCAACCCACACCCCCTTTAGCTCTTTCGGATATGGGTACACCACTGTAGAGCAGCGTGTTGCCATTGAGATCCATGACTCCTTGTCCTTTTTTCTTTGTTTCCGTTATAGCCAGGATTTCTAGTTTTGCTTTCCTCATCTCTTCCACCAGCTCCTCTTCCTTCCCATTTATACTTCTTGTGTTCCATGTTCCATAAGTCGTAGTCCGTAGTCCGTTCCAGTTCGTCGCCTTTAGAATCAGTCCGGTTTTCTCTCTTGTGTTACTCGTAATCATGGTTTTAAGCAAACAGGTGATTGGCCTGTTGTGCCTTTGCATGGTGGAGGGGCTGCCTCCTTACGGCCTCCATGCAGGCCGCCCTCCTCCTTTTTCATCCGGGCTTGGGACCGGCATAGGCGGAGTTCGATGCCCCCCTTTCGGTCTATAATAGCTCCGAGATATTTAAAGTGGTCGACCTGCTCCAGGACCTGTTCTCCCAACTTAATCTGATGTTTTCTTTCTTCTCGTGATATCACCATGGATTTTGTTTTAGAGCTGCTTATGACCATCCCTCTCTTCTCCAGCTCTTCCTTCCAGACTTGCAGGTTGGATTGGAGATGTGTCTCTGATTTAGCAATCAGGACAACATCATCAGCAAATGCTAGTTCTGAAATACAGACCTGTCTCATCTTCCAGTACCCCACTGAATACTTTCTTGTTCTCTCCTTACATGCCTTGATGACATCGTCCATGAGGAGTATGAAAAGATTGTGCTAGTGCTTATCATTTCTGATGCTCTACCTTGCTCACCATCAAGGAGTTCTGAGAAATATTATTTCCATCTTTCCATTACTTCCTTCGGGGCAGTAAGCAATTTGCCTTGCTTGTCCTTTATAAATTTGAGAGGGCATTGTTTTTCCTTCCTCATGTTCTTTAGGGTCTTATAGAACAATTTCTGGTTTTCTTGCGCATCCTTTTCTAGCTTTTCTCCAAATTCTTCCCAGGACTTCTGTTTTGCTGCTAGCACCTTGTTCTTTGCTTCTGTTCTGAGTATCACATATTCTCTATATTTCTCTATTTGTCCTGCTGTGTTTTTAGCTCCTAAGTATTGTTTCCATGCCATTTTCTTCTCTCTTATTTTCTCTTTGACTTCCTCTGTCCACCAAGGTGTCCTCTTTCTCTTGTTCCCAAGTCAGACTTCAACACATGCTTCTGCAGCAGCTGTCTTTATGATGTCCTTGAATTTAAGCCACAGGGTTTTCAAGTCATCAGATTGTTCTTCTGTGTTTCTCACCGCTGTAGCAATAAGTCCCTGATATCTGGTCTTAATTTCTGGCTCTTTCAGCTTGTAGGTCTTAATGCTCATTTCTTCCGTTCGTTTACTTGGTTTCTTGCGTGGTGCTGGGCAGTTCCTAGGCTGAGCAACTCTTTCAGTTGTTCTTTTTATTGTAAGCAGGTAGTGATCACTTCCAATCTCTGGCCCCCTCCAGACTCTAGCATCCCGGACATATTTGAATGAGCTCCTCCTAACAATGGCATAGTCGATCACTGACTTCTCATTCTTTGTTGGTTCACACCTAGTGTATGCATGTATGCGCTTATGGGGGAACTTTGTGTTTGTAATGATCAGATTCTGCTCACTGCAGAATCTGAGGAGTCGCTTTCCATTGTCATTGAGAGTATCTTCTCCATATCTTCCGATAACTCCACCCCATCTAGCATGGTCATTTCCAACTCTGGCATTGAAATCTCCGAGCATGATAATTTCGTCTAGGCAGTCATCCACTGTCCTTTGAAGCAGCTCGAAGAATTCTTCCTTGACCTCTGCTCTCTCATCCTCATTTGGCCCATACACGATGACCAGGTTGACTATGGTTTCTCCTTCTTTTAGTTTTACAACCATAATGCGCTCCGAGACAAAGTTCCATCCCTTGATACTATCTTTCTGGTTTTTGGCCACAATGCAACCCACGCCCCCTTTAGCTCTTTCAGATGTGGGTACACCCCTGTATAGCAGAGTGTTGCCATCGAGATCCATGACTCCTTGTCCCTTTTTCTTTGTTTCGGTAATAGCCAGGATTTCTAGTTTTGCTTTCCTCATCTCTTCCATCAGCTCCTCTTCTTTCCCATTTATACTTCTTGTGTTCCATGTTCCATAAGTCGTAGTCCGAAGTCCGTTCCAGTTCGTCGCCTTTAGAATCAGTCCGGTTTTCTCTCTTATATTGCTTGTAATCATAGTTTAAGACAAACAGGTGATTGGCCTGTTGTGCCTTTGCATGGTGGAGGGGCGGCCTCCTTACGGCCTCCATGCAGGCCGCCCTCCTCCTTTTTCATCCGGGCTTGGACCGGCATAGGCGAAGTTGCTATTCGGAGCACTTACATCAAAATAGTCGGCGTCTGTGGCCTAATGGACATGAACGCAGTTTCATAATCCAGATATACCAGGTTCGAAACCTGCTGCAGGCGGTTTGGTAGCAAATCGCTTTGAGTGGATTTTTAACAATGGTATAAGTGCCGTACCATTCAGAAAGCAATGGCAAACTACTGAACGTAAAAATTGCCTAGAAAAATCACAAAAACAGCCAATAAAAGCTGGGGTTGATTGCCACGTCCTGTAAAGGATAAGAAACTAACTTTTTTAACATCAAAATATTGTTGAGAGTAGACAGACCTAGAGATTTGCACAATATAGTAACAGTATATAAAAAGAAAAAAAAATTAATATATAAGGTTCCGTAATGGCCTGACGGGAACGTTAGACGCTAGAGGGTGACTCGTAATGATAGTTGATGATGGCAGATAACTGACGGATTGGGTATCATCCTGGATATTCCGGAATGTTCCATCATTCTCCCACTTATTAATAAATAAAAGCAGTTGTAAGAGATTTTTGTTTGGAAAGGGGAGAGCACACACACATACATGCACAAAACTTTACATTTCTGATTTACCTTATTTGGACTGAGTGGAGTAGGGAGTTGATACCATATTTTGACATCGGAAATCAAAATTATTATCTTGAATTAACTGCACTATATATCCTAATTATAACCAATCTATGGTTCAACGGGATGCTTTTTTCTTGCTCGCCACCTTTAGATACAGATGGCAAACGTGAAGAGAGATAGCGACTTTGACGTAACTCATGTCCAGGGCCAGCGACAATCAGGCAAATAACACATGGGTTGCGGTCTGTATGTCTGAGGAAACCATATTGTTTGTCTGAGCAGCCGGCGATCCTTTTGTTTGACTGTCTGGAGAACGCACGATCACAGACGATAATGAGATAATCGTTTCACGGGAACATCCCTGTGTGTGATTGTCGCATGTAATCTGTCTGGCGAGTCAATATTGGAAGGAAGCATCTGGACATTAAATAGGTTCCCAGATTTTGTGTGAGTTGGTGGAAATATTACCGCATGATTTGAAAGAGGTCACACATTGGAATATTAAATGTAATATTTTCTTCTTCTTCTTCTTCTTCGTCCCGAAAAGGACGTTGGTTGCGTTGTGTCCGTTTACAGCGAAGCTGCGATATTTGCGCCTTTCGGCCGACACATCCGACTTCAGCACAGCATTTTGGGGACCGGTTTAGCCTTCCCTCTTCGATCCCTACTCAATCAGCCAGACTGCAGTGATGCAGCCTGTTTCCAGGACCACCACTTGGAGGTGGAGTAGGGTCTTGGTCAGCTCTGGTTCGCTGACCCTGACGCAGGCAGTCTAGCTATGGGTCGCTGACTGCATTCCTCACTGTTGACGCGTCTTAGGTCCCTGTAATATTGTAAACACGCAGGGAAGATTATGAATTCAAACACCCCTACCCACATTGTGCAAAAGAGCTTACGATTGGATTGAAGTGGGAGCCGGAATAAACATTGAATTTCATTGGAAATTTCGGCGGAAGAACCATCTGTGTTTTAAAACTGAAAATGAGAAGGCTGGCAACCTCAACATACGAAAATAGTATATTTATAAACCACTACAGCAAGCACTGGTGATCTCTTTTGGCTAGTCGTGCGGAAAACCGACAGCAGAGGTGACCCCAGACTCCGAATGGAGCAATGATGACTGATGATTACATCACATGTGCCTAAAGTGTATAATATTTTGTGATATATGCCCTTTGTTAATTGTAACCCAGGCAACTCATTATTCGCACCGTCCACACACATTTTCCCAGTTTAATACCCGGAAGAATATTGGTGATTTTTTAATCATCTTCCCTGGGCTACGTTGTGTAGTCGAGAATTTAATTCTTCTCATAGATTAACATTGGTGGGTGGACAGCGAGAATGCGCCTGTTAATTGGCAGCCCACAAATGTACTTAGCAGAGGCATTTGTTTTTCTATTTTGTCTCAAAAGTTCGTGGAACGAAGCTAGTCGTGAGTGAAATGCAGGGAATCAAAACCAACCGCCTAAATTGGAAAAGTTGTGTAGAAAAGAGCCCTCACCATCGAAGAACGGACGAAAAAAACGGCTGCAGGACCCCATTATATCAGTTAAGTGCTTATAAAAAGGCACCAGCAACCGGACATAATTTTCTGAACTATATCCTCACCCTAAATCTCCGTGAAGAGAAAATTTGATTCCAATATAAAATTCACCAGCATTTCATTTATTTTAAACTGTTAATACTAATTGATTATTAAATTTGTTACCTGTTGTTTTAAAACTAAATATATAATCGAGGAAGTGGAGGGGAACTGCGGTAAGACGTGGAATACGATGGATGGGTTTGAAAAAAAAATCGAAAAAAGGTGATTCGTCTTACGAGGACAAAAGACAAAGAAAATAGTCTACGTTACGGCCACAAGGCCTTCGTCAGGAAAGGAAAGAAAGTGAAGGCTAGATAGGACACATAAAAACTAAATAAAATAAAAACTGGGTACTTCCCTGAAGGCAAGAACCGAAATTCTATCAAAATCGCTGTCTGTTTGTAAGCGCGTGGCTGAACAGAAAAATCTGTTATTTTATTTAGTTTTTATGTGTCCTATCTAGCCTTCACTTTCTTTCCTTTCCTGACGAAGGCCTTGTGGCCGTAACGTAGACTATTTTCTTTGTCTTTTGTCCTCGTAAGACGAATCACCTTTTTTCGATTTTTTTTCAAACCCATCCATTTTAAAACTAAACAATAGTTGTTCATTCAGTTATTACATGTATGAAAGCAAACATATGAGCCAGAATATTTAATATACATATATACAACTAGACATATATTTACCTAAACAGAGCTATACCATTACAAGAGGAAATTGGCTGAATTAACTCAGCTGGGGGCTTGAACGGGCTAAAAACCATTGCTTAAATCCTTCACAAAAGGCGACGGGCAGATATAAGTTAACAAATGTTCAGCACTAAGCAGCATTGTTCTTGACTTCTGAAATATCTTGTGAACTACCCGTAAGGTAGAAGCGTCATTACACTTCTATCTACATCTCTGCCAAGAGTAATCTTGTGCGAAAGTAGACACCTTTGACGACTCATTTAGATACTCTTGAGTTTTGGCCACTGTTGGACCCCTACTGCAAAGCAGGGGAGGTAATCCGTGACAATAGCAGAGTTGTCAAGTTTTTCCTGACGAGTCTCAAGTCTTTTAGTACCAGTCTCAAGTCCCCAATACTAGCTTCAAGTCGAGCCCTGAGTCGAGCTTTATTTTAGATCTAACACTGTTTATGCCCAAAATCGCCCTTTGTTGAACAATTATATCGATCAATACATATAATAATGAAAAATTTTAATATATATTTTAGTACTTTTACTGACTTTTTATTCGACCCAAGTCATTTCGCAGTATTACATTTTATAAATATTATCTTCTCAAGCATACTACCCCCCCGCCCCCCCCCCCCCCCCCCCCCCCCCCCTAATAATGTATCCGGACTAACAACTGTGTCCAATTATGTCTGATAATATGAAGTACAATGTGTTTCCACAATGGAACTCTTGTAATGTTTGGGTGATATCGCGTAACACAAGAACATTTTTTTTCTGCTAATTAATAAAGAGTGCATTATGAATGAGGACGGCGGGTCGTTTCACCAAAAATTGGCAAGTCTTGAGTCGAGTCACTAATGCCTAAATGCCAAGTCGTCTCGAGTCGAGTTACTGTGGTGACTTAAATTAAGTCCGACTCTCGAGTCTGAGTCGATTGACTCGAGTCGACAACACTGAGTAATAGCATTATATGGAAATATACCCCCCATTCATTCACGAAGGTGGTTTGCGTGAATTAGCGATGTATTCTGAGTGTGGTAATCTGCAATAAACGTGAAGAATATTCAGCAATGAAAGTGAAGAATATAATTTCGCTAGGGGAAAAAGAGATTTCTGTGGGTAAAAAACAAGGGTGGTACCGTACCCAAAAACATAGTTCTAGGTGGAAAAAAAGGAGGAGTGGTAACTCTGGTGGACAGTGATGCCACTCTGAATATTGAAAAAAAAAAAGAATAAACATACACGTTGAATATGCACTACCTAGAGAAAACTTATGTGCATTTTATGATTTACGATTATATCTATATATTGTCGTATTTCAATGTCCGATTGGCTAAGTGGTTAGAGCGTTTGTCTCTAGCATAAAAGTTTCCGGGATCGAAACCTGGAAGTGTCACGCTCCAGTTTACCTGTTCTAAATGAGTAGACGGTTCTGCTCTTGAGTTAGGGAGGCTAAAGCAGTGAGGAAGGGAACTGGTCACCTTATCTCATAAAGCTGGGCCTAGTATAGGGAAATCTCTAACACTTCACTCCCCTGTGGAAGTATCTGTTATGGGAATAATTTTACTTTTGATCTTTTGTGACAGTGTCCTACCTAAACATCTAATACAAGGATCTGGGTGAGCATCATGTATACCGGAAACCAGTTTGGCGTGTTGTGGCCTCCTTAGTTATAGACCTAGTTGCAACTGTATCACGGTGTAGCTTATTGGTCTGTTTATTTTCACAATATATACTCGAGAGTAAAAAAAAAAGTTTAATATTTTAAAATTAAAAATGCTTGAAGCTTGCGATGAAAGATACAGATGTTCACTGAAACAAATATAACTTGGCGTCATGCGTCCATATGCTACTGTCATGAACTGATTGTAATATGGGTGTCAGTAACTTATGCTCCGTTTGGAGCTGGTTTTGTTTATCTTATCTCTAAGTAGAAGTGAGTTAAATTAAGTCTGGTTATTGTTTGCGCATGGTTTGACTACCAGTGGGGTAGTTTTGATCGGTTTACGTGTCTGACTGACGTGTTATAAACAAGGTCGTATTTGAATGCTGGTCAGGTTAAAAGGGAAATAACAAGGGTCATGTGTTAGAGCGGACAATTGAATGAGACTCGAGCTGAGAAGTGTATACTTTCTAGACGGCGAGGTTTTATACTGAGTACAGCAAGTGCATGGAGATGCAGCATTGTGGTTGTTCAGATGATCATCTGACACATAGTGAGATTATATCACATATTTTCAACGAGAGTTGGCAATGTTTGCCTTTGGCGAGTTTGCCATGCGAGAGAAGTAACATTGATTTCTATGATGTGCTGAGTTCACATTAGTATTTATGTGATTTGTGTTCAAGTTGTACTATGTTAGTGATCTTGTTCTGGATATGTGTGATAAATGTATAGAATATACTTTCATTTTCGAGTTCACTTAATTATAACTATTTAATGCTGTATTTGAGCCATTTTTGTTGTTGTATGAGTTATGTAGCAAGTGATGTCATCGTGTTAATATAGTTAACACTTGAAAGTCACCATTACTGTGACAAGATATTGATGGCACCAACACACACACACAAATCTAAAAGTTGAAAAATATACGAGTGGCAACGCTGAATTTGTGCGCGGGAGGAAGACACTGAGAGTAAGGTTACAAAATATGCCCCGGGCGAGAAAAAAAAATAGAGAGAGAGAGGGAGAGAGAGACCACCAAAAAAAAAAAACCAAACAAATTGTAGCCGATTTTTCATACTCATTTAAACAAAACCTCCAGAATAAAGGCATCACTGCCATCCCTACTGGCATCTTCGACATATTCATTGTCAGAAGTCATAAAAAATTTGGAAAATGCAGTGGTCTTTGCCATATTTATTCCAAAACAATAGTTCTGCTCTCATTCTCACAATGGCACCAAGAAGATGCTGCTGTATTACGTCTCTTTATTTTGTTTTAACTGCGGATACAAGAAAGAATATCTTTTCAACTACAGCATTACTCGCTGAGGTTATGAGGGGAGTAAGGGCAAAGGTGACGAGCTCTTAAAATGTCTAACATTTAAGTACCCTATTCCAAAACTGTTGGGGGGGGGGGGGGGGAAAGGAGAAATCAATCCTTAATCAGAGGAGCTTTTTCTCTCCAATCGACAAAGGTTATGTTTCTGTATTGCTATTATATTGTGATGATGTTTCATGATATGTGCAATGAGATTAACCCTGAAAGAATGTGTGTGTGTGGGGGGGGGGGGGGGTTGGTTGTGTGTGAAAATGTGTGGGTGTATATTCAAATGTCGTTCAAAATTATCATATGGCTCAATTTTGACAGTATATAGAAGGATGTTGACATCTAACTTAATTGAGAGGTTCCGCTACCGTAGACAAACATACTGCTGTGACATTTTCTATTTATTGATGGGATTCTGTACTATATATTATATGGTGCAGCTCTTTCCATACTTTTGAATATATTTCTCTTTACATTGTTCAAGGGACTTGGATTTTGGTTACCTTGCGTATCTTTATTTCATTTATTGTAATTAACATTATTTTAAATGTTTACGTTTTGTATATGCATATGTTCCAGTCTTGGCGTATGGATGCGAGTCATGGGCAATGACTACAACCCACAAAAGCCAGATCCAAACCTCAGTAATGAGGTATCTGAGGAAGGTGGTTGAAGTAACAAGAAGAGACATGGTACGCAACCTGACGATACGTCATGGCCCAAAATGTTTTTTTTTTAAGACCAAGCACTATTGTGCCCTTAATAGACATAGTGTAAACATGATTTTAGGCTTTTATATGCACTGGGAAGCCAAGAAAATGAGTGACCCGCTTTATTGCGATATACGCTTTATTGCGGTGGTCTGGAACCAAACCCGCAATATCTCAGAGGTATGCCTGTATATACTGATATTTTTAAGGCTAATATTCTTTAGCATACTGTTTGCACTGAAATTGTGAGGTGAATATGATTTTACAAATACTTCTATCTCCTGTTATCGTTTTGAAAGCAGTAGAATATGACAGACGCTGTCAAACTTACATAGAACAACGAACACCAATAACACATCATTAATAATAAATAAAAAAAAAAGGAAACAGTTGTCCAGTCACACTCACAAAACGTAGCTTCACAACCTTAAGTTACAAAACATCTTTATAACACATATGCTGCAGGATTATAAGAGATCTCCGAGGATTCTTTGCTGTATCTACTCTAAATTAAGCTTGGAAGAGAAATGTTATAATTAAACACTGTTTATATTTTTTCCATCACTTCACTCCGTGAGTGCTAATTTATAAAATACATTTTGAAATACAGAAAGGGACACAAGAACAGAACATAACAAATAAACAAAGGCAGGTATAAGCAAATGTAATTTACAAGCTGTATTTTAATACACTGTGGTGTTTTTTCCCCTCACAAAACAGAATATCAATAAAAGAAGGAAAACAATCAGCTGAAAACTAATTTACCTTAAAAGTTGCATTTGTCAAAACATCAAATCTATTAAACAAATTTAAAAAGTCAAGTAAAGACTAACGTAAATGGTTCATTATCCAGAAATTACAATACTTCCCCAAAGATTTTTCTATCTAGCGTGGCAGATGTTCAGGGAGTAAACGCTTTCACTCTCTCATATAATCCAGATCGTTCACTATATTAACACATCTCATTTGCCATTCATCTTTTTTGGGGCCAGCGACTATTTCTGTTTCCTTTGATTTTGAGATTATATACGTGTGTTGGTTTATCAGGATTGCTCCTCTCAAGATTTTCCAGCTCATTCTAATCTCTGTTTTCATTAGGTTTTTCTTGCGTACCACTTTTCCTCTGACACATTATTTCACACGTGTAGAAACATGGACAATGAACAAGCAATTAGAAGAAAGAATTTAGGTTTTTGAGTCGTGGATATATAGAAGTATGAGACATGTCTCACTGATAGAGAAGAAAACAAATAAAGAGGTCCCAGAAAACAAAGGAGAATTAATGAAAGAGATCAAAATTTGACAGCTAAAATATTTTGGCCATGTAAAATAGACATACCATACTGATGACACAACAGAAGGCAGAGTTGAAAGACAGAGTCTAACAGAGTGCATCATCAAGGCAAGAGACATATGTTGCAGCCGACCTTCTATGTGAAGATGGCACCTGATGATGATGAATCTTTCATTCACTGACCCATATCTTAAAGCCGATAGTTCAAATTAGGTATAAAGATTGTTTTTTTCTATTGTTAATGTGGAGAAATGTAGTTATCTTAGGGCCCCGTCACTGACCTCGACAACTAAATATTTGTCTTCCACTTTTCAACTTCCAAAGGAGCATGGGCCTTCAACAAACTTATGCCAAGTCTTCAACAAACTTATGCCAAGTCTTCCTGTCCTGTGCCATCAACTCCATGTCGTCTTCATCCCCTTCATGTTTGATTCCAATTCTCTTCTCCATGTGTTCTTTGGTCTTCCTTTACCCCTCTTACCCTGAGGATTCCTGAAAAGGGATTGTCTGGGTCTGGTAATGCTATCACAAATATTTACTTCAACTGTATTATAATCTTTCACTTGTAGCAAATAAGCTCATAACAGAAGAATGATTAATGGCAAGCGCATTAACTTTAACAGCCAGAAACTTCAATTAAGAAAGAAAAGAATCACATGCCTCCCTCCCCAAATATGTGAGATATATATTAACTTGACTCCACCAAATAAAAACCAGACTTCACTGTATGGCAAGTTGATTATACTGATGGAAGCATATATTTTAGCCTTCTTTCATCCTGTTATCTAAGTTGCCACTAGGTAACCATAGTCGTTATATGATCATAAATATTTTCACTTCAAAAGAAGAATGTTACAAAACTTCAAACAATGTAAATTCGTCTTTTCAGACATTTAAACCAGTCAAGAAGTGCTTCATAACATTACGCAAAAAAAAAACAAAAAAAAAAAACTAGTAGCTAATTGCCGTACAGTAACAGACAAAATATTTCACTATTTAGATTCAGTGTGATGAATCAAAGGTTCTATGTTTACATTACATGTACTGTGGATGATTAAGATATTGTCATGCTAAACATTAATTTTTAAGATAAAACCTTTTCTTTTCCGACCCTTCAAATGTAGCCGTTTGTCCTTTTAAGCCGTGATACATCTACACCCCCCCCCCCCCCCCCCCCCCCCCCCCCCCCCCCCGGCATATGTTTGTCTTTTAAAGTAGTTATTCCCCACCATACCTTGTTCCTATTTAATCTCCTACTTATCCATAGTTTTGTTCTATAATAATATATTTTTAGTTCATAACTGTTCATTATTTATTAATATGTTCTAATTTATGCTTACTATGGATCCTCAGCATCTGCATTAATTTCTCAGTTCCGTGAGTCGTATCTCCGAATCTGGATGCCATTTTTTAAACTAAACAGAGAATTCTTTTTTTAAAATGAAATTTCTGTGTTGTAATTATTTATAAAGCAACTCTGCACATTCAACATGACAGGCTATAATTAGGACATGGGTTAATAATTTTAGATATGAAGATTAAATATTTCACAGAATGCACATATAACACCTGGTTGACGACTGTCTATGGAAATGCTATTGTTAGCATCTTATGTATCTTTGCTATAACAAAGCTCTCCCTCTACCCATTGTTCGCTGCCTGGGAAGTTAACTGGAATCTTTATTTGAAGAATATAGCACACTGAAAGCTGCATTTATTGGGTTATGGTACATCATAGTGTTTTTTCTCTCACAAAACATAATTAATACAGAACAAAGAAAACAACCAGCTGTAAACTGATTTCATTTAAAAAGCTGCAATCATCAAAACTAAATAAAAGATATGTGGAAACTAATGTAATTTACAAGCTGCATTCTTTTTAATTATAGTGTTTTCAGTGCAAGTATCGGTATGTTCTGACTGAAAAACAATTAAATGAGCTTGTGAGAACTGGCTTAAGGGGTGGAGCTACAGTAAAATGCTATTTTAATAAATAACTCCAGGATTTCAATGCAAATGATTAACTTGCAATAGTAACAACCATGCACACCGAAGCATTTGATGGAAATGTGCTATTGGTTGCCATGGAAACGGTGGCCATCTGTATTTCTTCAACTCACCAAGGCTTATTTATATTCTGAGTTATGTGCATCAAATTTGAAATGGAAGCTCATCATTGCTTTTTAAAACTTTTATCAGATCAGATTTTTTAGATTAACTTTTGTAGATTCTGAGATATTGCACTTAATTAAAAGTGTCTAAAAATTGTAACACATTTTTCAAAATTTTACATTATTTGCAGTAAATCCAAATTTTGATAAGATGTCAGAAATCGGATCTGAAAAAAGTTTTATTATCTAATGGAGAATGCATGTGCCAAATTTCATGCTGATTGACCAAGATATAAGCAAGCTATAAGAAAATTAGTAATATAAAACAACGTTCTGAGAAATTCATGATTTTCTTCATAGGAAATGCAGAATTTCTAAAGAAAAAACAATTTGCAAAATTAATATACACCCACGAAGAATTTATTGTGACAACTGATTTTGACATATTTAAATTCAAGAGAATGTAAATTATCAGAACTTAAGACTAATCCCGGTTTCCATTTTTGTCCTATTTTGACTTAAAGTTCACTGCCACACCTCTCCTTAACAAGCCACCAGTCAAACTTTAAGCGGCTCACTGCTAAGATGGACACATGTAAAGCATCAACAAGAAAATCCATTATGTGAAGGTTTGATGTGAAGTACTGTCTGTTTTTCAAATTACATTTTGTAACAAGACATATGTTTACTTACTTTTTATGTTTATATATGATTAAGTCAAGATTTTTAAAACTTTCTCTTAAAAAAAAATAATGTCACTGTTATTTCAAGTTCCTAATAATGCTTCTAAAGCATCTCTATTATAAAAATATAAAGTAATCTGTTTTGAACATTGTTCAGTGTTATTCAGCAAAATTTTATGATTTCAGGAAAGCTGCAACAAAGGTATGTGCAAGAGACATGCAATTTGTGAGCTCTGCTACCGCAACTCTGGCTGTAAAACAAATAAACAAAATGTCAGGGGAAAACTATATTACAAGCTGCATTTATTGTCCTCTGGCACATTAAGGTGTATTTTTCTATTGTTGTTGTTTAACTAGGGCTGCTGAGCTTCTCGCTCTTTTGCAGCCAATACCAAGTTGAAGACTCCTTGGCATTATCTACACTGTAGATCTAGGCTTTTCCTGTGGCTCTTCCGCCATTCTGAAATGTGTTGAGTTGAAGTCATGAGCTCCAGTTTCTCCAGCTTGGCTTGCATTTAAATGATCGTTACATTGGGTCCCAAGCTAGGAGTAAGAAGTGCGTGGCATACAGTACATTCCTCGCCATCCAAGGGGGCTCTCCATCTATGCAGAGCTAAAATACTGTATTCTGGTTCTGGGCTCTCCCAGGAAATTATCACGTCCTGCACAGAGCCGCTTCTCAGCTTCTCCCGCCTATCACTGGGTTCATAGTGAGATCCTTCTGCATGCAGTCAACCAAGTCAAAGCCAAAGAATTTTGCCTGGGCTCAAGTGACTTCTCCAAGTTTAAGGTGCAATGCTGGGTTCTCAACATGTTTCACCACAGGGGGAATCCCTAGAAGTGTGTGGATGACTTCAAGAGTCAATGAGGGTGTAATTAGCCTCACAGACAGAGGTTCACTTCCATGTACATATATTGCAGCATTGTGCATAGCTGGTGGTCATATAAGGATGTCTCCAGATATACCTCCATGCATGTATTTTTCTATAAAAAAAACATAATTGCTATTTTCTGTCAGTTGTAAAATAATATAATGTAAAATCTACTTCTAACAAAACATTATATAGCTGCTCCTGGCCAACATTTGGGGAACAAGCTGCCACACTACAGTGGCAAAACATCATATTTCGTCCTGTGGTGAAACATGTTGAAAACCCAGCACTACAAATCAACGTTGGGGGAGTCTTCTGAACTCCAGACTTAGCTTTTACCTGGTAGGCTGCATGCAGGAGGATCTCACAAGGGATAATGACAGGTCAGGGCAGCTGGGAAGTGGCTCTGTGAAGGACCTGACAATGCTTGGGATGGCCTAGACCCAGAGCACAGCATTTTAGCTCTGCATACTTGGAGAGCCCCCATGGATGGCTGGGAATATGTGGTTTGTCATCCCTTTTCACCTTACTTACTTAGTCGTTCCCCTTCTACCGTGAGGTGTAGAGGTTTGGAAGAGAGAGCGCCAGACTTTTCACCTCTAGTTTGAATTCAGACGTGAGGTTACTTCAGTGGCTTACCAAGCCAGGATAGAACACACAGGAAAGAAACTGAAGCTTATGACTAAATAAGTTTCTGAGTGGTAGAAAAGCCACATTAAAAGCCTAGATCTACAATGTAATGTCAAGGACTCTTCAACGTAGCATTAGGTGTGAAAGAGCAACAAGCTCAGTAACTTTATATAAACAACATCAATAACAATGGTGGCTCCATGGCAAGCACAAAGGAAAATGATGAAAGACTTGTGGCCTTCTGGTATATGATGACATTTTCTCATCATAAACCATAATTTTCTGAGAGGCAAATAAGAAAGGAACTGAAGGGGTCATCATCTCTGCATATACTTCGCCACACAAATTCATCTAGATATGAGGCTAATGATATCCTCCACGTTCCAAATTTGTGTCTCATTTTCCTTTTTGCACGCATCCACATATTTTTAATTGTCTGTGTGTGCACTTCAGTGTCTTCAGGATTGACAAATTGATGCCCATGTAACACTACAGAATGCAAATAAATGCCACCTTTTAACATACTGATGTTTTTGAATGCTTCCCTGTCATCTGATATAATATGACTTCCTGGTAGAATGTATTGTTGTATTACATCTTCAACTGTTCCTGCTGTACAATCAGGAACTTCTGCCAAGAAACACTTCCCGGACCCTCTCTCCACACCCCCAAACACCCAGTGGTCTTCCTGCCACCGACCTCTTTGGTATTTCCTGTGGAAAAACTTTCTTCCACCAATTTCGACTACAACTGGGTCTCCATTCTCTTGAAAGCCTCCAATTTCAGGTGGATTTCGCCCTAGCCATCTTCCACACTCCTCACGACAATAATTGAAATACTCCACTATAATATTGGCACTTACATCAACTTCACGACGAATGATATTACTTGGATAACCTACAGTCCAGTAATACATAATTAATATAATCTGCCTCAGTGTGAGGCGGCTTGTTTCAAAAAAGGAACCTCTGCGCACAGTGATTGTGGCACGACAAGGGGAACACTTCCAGCGCCTTCCATCACCGCCTTGAGAATGCGCATGCAGTGCCGCTAACTGGTGGCATTTGCAGCACTCCATGGAATTGTTAATCAGTTGTCTGCTTGCCAGCCACCGCAGACAGCTTCCGGTGTCACTTATTTGCTGATCCAAACTGAATATATTCCAACGTTCGGCATACCTCTGGGCAACACTCAGCAAGCTGTTGACATCAACAATTGTTATTGGTGCCCTTGGTTGTCTAGCCATCACAGAAATAACTGTAGAAAATACAAGTAAGGCACATATTCAAGTTGCTCGTGCAGTTTCTGGGGTCTACAAAGACAGAACAGGACTACTGTACCTTCAGGGATGTTGCTCACAGCAACTAATATGAGGTTGTACATGGGGCGTGCAACCTCATCGTGTAAAACTAATTGTTACAGAAACCACCTATGCAAGAGCATGTGACTTTTGTGCAGCCTTCTTGCAAGGGGACCAGCTGCAGTGGTGGCTCCATACAGAGCACAAAGAAAAATGATGATATTCAAGCTATTTGATTTGTCAACAATGTTTTTTAAGCACTCCATTTTATTCTTTCTTATTAACACTTTCTCTATTCCTAACTCTTCTCCTCTGCACAGTTTAGTATAACTTACTGCATTCTGTCGTTAATGTCGCATTCCATACTCTGTCTAGACTGTCTTAGTAAAACTCTCTTAAATTTCTCTCAATTTATTTGCTACACCACACATATATATCACTGTCCTCTCCTCCCAATGTATCAAATCATTGTAAATTGGGACAATCACAATTGTGCTTAGACTATATGTTAATAAAAAATAAAAATAAATTTTAAAAAACGCAAGAACAAACTCTGAACAAGAATAATATTAAAGTGGAGGGGTGTAAAGGCCTGGTGGTTCCAGTTTATATAACTGACTTTAGCAGATATCTAATTGACTTTCATCTGTTAAAAGTCATATACATTGTAAGCAAGCATCAGACCTTCACATTCCCAGCCACTATATATTAACATGTGTTTGTGTTAAATATTGTTTGACTATATTATGCAGTTCCCTAGGTAAAATAGCAAAAGAATATAGCATCATGGAAAATACATCCATTTTCACTGCAGAGATGGTGGCAATACTAAAAGCACTAGAAATATTCTCTAATAACCCTCCCAAAAAACTAACAGTTTTAACTGACTCTCTTTCAACAATTAAAGCACTTAGAAACTTACGAGAATGTAGTAGACCTGATATAGCAGAGGAGATATTTCCGGCTACTACATACTTATATTCCAGAGGATGTTCAGTCTTAATTGCTTGGATACCTTCACATGTTGGCATAGAAGGAAATGAAAAGGCAGATAAAGAAGCCAAGAAAGGTAGATCTGATAAAAATCTAATAAATGTAGGGTCGAGTAAATCAGAGATTAAGAGCTTAATTAAAGATTTAATAACAGATGAATGGAAAGCAGAGTGGGATAAAAATCTGAAAGGAAGACATGCATATAAGATGTTCAAGGCTCCAACAAGAAAATGTCAGATATCTAGGGAATTGAAAATTCCCAGTAATAAGAAACTTCTCAGACTACAGCTGCGAAAAGGCTATTTCAGAATAGAAGAACCTTACTGTGCAGGATGTCTTCAAGACAATAATATAGAACATTTATTGTTAAAATGTAAGAGGTATGAACAAATGAGAATAGGCCTATTAGATTATTTGCAAGCATCCAACTTACCTGCACAACGGGCTGATCACCCGTTTGCCAGTCACTTCGATTACGGAAAAAACAGCAAATGGATTGATTTGCCGTTGCCCTAAAGACGTCACTAGGCGTGATGGGAAACAATGGCAAAGAAAACCTATCTGCTGTTGCCCTAAGACACCACTAGGCGTAATGGCCACTGACTGCTTTGACGGTCTGTGGCTAAGGACGGAAGAAGAAGAAAGAACTTACCTATAACTATAGAAGAGGTGTTAAGAATGGACAGACCTAGGGAATTTTTTTCTTTTTTTTTATAGATGATGTGCCATTTTCCATATTGGAATATATATTCCTATTCCCAATTTGCCATCCTCTCCCCTGGATCCATCTGTGTACACAGTAATGCTGTCTTTTGATATTTGTTGTATATATTTATTGGCTGTGTTTTTAATATTTTCTATATTATTTGTTTTCTTAAGTATTTCTGCTAGGTGGTAGCCCGTGTCTGGTTTCTTGATCTCCCAGGGCGGAATCACTGGCTTGTATTTACAACTGTTATTAATTGATGTAATTAATGTACCCAGATGGACAATTTCCTCCATACATTTCCATCCTGTAGGGTATCTAGTGGTATTCATTGGCTTGGCCTGAGTTGTTAGTTGGCATCTGGTAAAAGCTGTGTGTGCTTGGTGAGACTTATCTAACATAACTCTGTTCATGTAATTTAGTCTTAACTCCTTTCTCCGTAATTCTAAGGGTATGATTCCTAAGGCTACCTCTATAGCTCCCATTGATGTTGATCTGATTGCACCTGCTATTGTACATAAAGCCTGATGCTGAATTCTGTCTAATTAAATCTTGTTACTGTGTGCAGCACCAACGGGCTGATCACCCGTTTGCCAGTCACTTCGATTACAGAAACAACAGCAAATGGATTGATTTGCCGTTGCCCTAAAGACGCCAATAGGCGTGATGGGAAACAATGGCAAAGAAAACCTATCTGCTGTTGCCCTAAGACGCCACTAGGCGTAATAGCCACTGACTGCTTTGACGGTCGGTGGCTAAGGACGGAAGAAGAAGAAGACTGTGTGCAGCAGTCATATATTATACTTCCATAATCTATTTTTCCTCTAATAAAAGATTTATAAAAAGTGAGCATTGTCTTAGTGCTTGCACCCCATCCATTACCTTTCAAATATCTTAATAAGTTAGTCAATCCTCTTTTGCCTTTGGATTTATGTCTATAATTTTATTTTTAACAACTCTACCTTTACTGAAGATCATTTCCCAATGTTTTATTTGTATTCAGCTGAAAACCATTTTGTCATCCATTTTTACATACTTTATTTATTTGCTTCTGTAGATCCTTATATAATTTTGGCAGATGTCTACCAGTACCTCCTTTTAGCATACATCATCTGCAAATTTGTCATCAGCTTTGTTATATCAAAATTATGGAAAAAAAAAAAAAAACAAGTGGTTAGTGCACTGGTTCCAAAATAACGTAGTGGTCTTTGGTTCGATCCCAAGATTAAAAACAAAAAAAATATTTTTAGGCCACAAACGGCTCACATTTTGTCGACCCAAAATTACCAAACTCTAATTTGGATAAGGTGCTTTCTTTTACTGGTAGATTCCATCCACTATCATAATTATTTGCCACGATCAAGATTAATATGGTCTTTTCACCACGTATTAAAAATTCGTCCATGCCTAATATGGGCAACACATCGCAAGGGTTCCTGTGACAAATTTGTATATGTTATAACATTAAATTCCACACCTAAATCAATTTACCCATTAATTGTAAAAATTGAAGGAGACAATTACTGATCCTGGGGTATTTCATTATGTTGTTCATTACAGTTGCTTGATCGATCATTGTTTTACATGAACAGTGAAAATATCTATCTTGCAGAAAATTCTCTAAATAATTATATTATTTTACCGGCTACTCTTATCTTCTTCTTTTTTAAAGAGAGCACCCTTCTCTCCAGCATTCAATCATAAGACCTAGTTATATCTAAAAATATACTACCTCAGTTTTTTCTTTCTTTTTGAATATTCCTTGATTTTACGTCATGTTCCAATTTAAATTATCTGTTCCATAGAGCATTCTGTTCTTCCTAAAATCATGACTGAGTTTGATTATAATAAATTATTCTTTTTCCAAATATAATCTTTAATCTTTTATTTACTATGAGTTTCTAATATTTTAACCTAGGATGGGAAGTAGTTAAAGGAAATTGGCCTGTGTGAATGGCTGCATGGGCATCTTTTTCAGGTTTTAGTTTTGGAAATCAAATTACTGCTGGTTTTTCCATGTTTTGGGATTTTTTCCTGTATTCCAAATTTTGTTAATAAAATGGGATGTTTTAATTTCTATTGGTACTTTTTGGTTTCTGTTTCAAGATTTCTCATAGCTCAAGATGTCATGCCCTGCTGATGTATTTGTTTTGGTCCTTTATTGTATTTTTCAACTTCTCTCAATTGTTATATCTGCATTTTTAAATATGAAAAATCCTTCAGTTATTATATAGGTTAACTCTCTTTACGGAGTTTTTTATGAAGTGTTGCTCCTTCTGATGGCTTCTGCATGTCCTTGATTTTCCTTAGAACTAACTTTTTGGTAGTACCTGGCCAGCACCTCTGCTTTTCTGCCAGTCAGTCTCTGCCAATTTCAGGTCTCTTTTTATAATTTGGTATGTTATCATTGTTTAGTTCGGCCTTTAATGGCCTTTTAACCTTATTCCACACATCTGTTGTAGGTGGTCTTTAGTTGTAGGGTTCAGTGTTTGGCCAGAAATTTCGCAATGATTTTCTTTTGCCTTAAAGTATTATTCTGTTTTGATTCAATTCTTATGTTTTTCTTATAAAATATCTTAATTATCTTTCAATCTATGCTTTCTATATTCTTTGTAGTGCTTGTTTTCTTTGTTTTTGAATGTCTGTTACATCTAACTGTTCCACATGGTATTGGGTTTTGTTCACCAATGGTTCATTCTTCTTTGCTCTCCTTTAATGCGGATGTGGAATTATGTGATTTGCGCATTTCTGGCATTATATTGCATGTTGTTATATGTTTAACAGCTTTTAGTATATATTTCTTTTGTGTGCAGATTATCTGCAAATACATCTATATTTCATTTTCTATATTATTTTTTTTATCTCTTCCATTTCTACCTGAAAAGCTACCCATTAGCTTTATTATAGTAAAATTTTGGTTTCTCTACCAGTTTGTTAGGTTTGTAACTATCTTTTAGTTGTTATTTCAATGGGTAAATGATCTGAATTTGTATCCCAATAACTCTTCCCATTATTGCATTAGCAAGATTTGGTGTTTTACAATGCTTTTATCAATAGCTGTGTCTTGCTGATTTGCACAAAGGGTTAATTCTTGTTACTGATCCATCATTCAGATATTATTAGTTCATTGTTTTTCAATGAAGTCAACAGTAGTTTTCCTGATTTGTCTTTTAACATTGCCTTCCCCAAGCTTGTATGATGATAGCATTGAAATCTCCCACAAGGATAGTTCTGTTTGTTTATTCTTTTTATTCACGTCGGAGATATCTCTTTCGTTTATGTTTCCACTTGACCAGTAAAGGTTAACTATTTTAATTTCTTCTAACCTCAGTTAGACACTGTTATAGTTATTCCTTCAAAAGTTTTTCTGTTCTAAATGATTCCATTCAGTTATTACATATGTTTTATTAACTAGAAATGCCCACACCTCCCTCCTTTTTGAGTTTCTGTCCTATCATTTCGAAAGACTTTATATTCTGGGATGGTTAAAATGGTTGACTCGGATTAAGATTAGTCTCTTGAATGGCAAATATTACTTTTAGATTGTTTATACATGCCTATTAATGCTGGTACATTTTTTTTGGCACTTCTGCAATTCCACTGTATTATTCTAATGTTCTGTACGTCCATTATTTAATTGTTAAGTTTGTTATAAATAGTGTTGTACTCTTACTCTGAGAAGTGTATAATATATTTATTTATTTTTTAACAACAAAGTCTCCTAGATTTTTGGTTTCTCTATTAAAGTGAGTTTGTAGTTCACTTTGAAAATTCAGCATAAAGGCTTTCACAATGTTTGATACAGAATGAATAAGTTTTTGACAATCTGTCATTTTTTCATTCCACATTTCTTCTAGTTGTTTTTTATCTGTTCGCTTTTGCTCACTCATTATGAGTTGTCTTTCTGACTCAATCCTTTTCAGTAAATCTTCATTCTCTTCTTTGAGTTCTGCTAATTTAGCCACATCTTTGGCTACTTCATGCTGTTTGTTTCTCATGGTTTTTAAGATTTCTTCTGCCTTTCTCACTGTATCTTCTGTTATCAATGATTTGATTATTTCACTTTCTTCTGGTAGATTGCTATCTTTTGTCAGTATTTTTTGGACTTTATTTTTCTTTTGGGTTATTTCTGCATTTCTGGTTCTGACTGTGATTTCTCTTGGTGACGGAGTTGTAGATGTAGCGACTGATGATTGATGTTGTTGTAGTGCTACTTTAAATGGTGTGTTAGTATTGACTGATTTTATTAGAGCTAGTTTTGTTTGTTGGTAATGTGGACATCCAAGGAAACGTGCACTGTGGTTTCCGAGACAATTTGCACATTTTCTGTTTATATTTCTTGTTCTGTAATCTTTATCATCTTCTACTAATTTGCAGTGATCATAGGTGTGGTCCCCTGCACAATATCGACATTTAGGCTTACTTCTACATGTTGTTTTGGTGTGGCCGAATTTCTGGCAGTTTGAGCATTGAATGACTGGTGGTATGTAAGCTTCTGTTTTGATTGTAGTACTGCCACTGAAGAAATGTGATGGGATTTCTCGCCCTTCTAATGTAACTATTATTACAGTTGAAGTTCCTAATTGTTGCGATATCCTTTCCAGTTTAAGAATCCTATATTTTGGATTTTCTGTTTGTAGTCTAGTTCTTATTTCTTCCTCTGGAACTGTTACATATATTCCTTTAATTACACATTTCCTGGTGTCTTTGACTAATTCTAGCCTAGCTTTAATGCTGTGTGCCAATTCTACTTGAACAGGACTTACTTCAATTTGTTTTATTAAAGCTTTTGACTTTTCAGTCATGTTCATTGTGAGTATTATGCCAAAATGTGTTCTTTTTATGTGTGTTATTCATACATGCCACACTTAAAGGTTTACCCATAATCTGTACGGGGTGTTTGCGTTTTCAGATGTGTACGGGCCGTACACGGGTCTGTACGGGTTTTTTCGCCTAATTATTAAATATACATATAAATCTTGTGCCACTACACAATTTGCGTCATGAGATTCGGCGAGATTTTAAGCCAAGTGGATAAAAAAAAAAAATAACCAATGAAAATCAAGCGGCAGATTTTTAAATTGCCGGAGAATGTGAGTGGCGGGTTGGTTGACAATTTTTCGCTAAAGCTAGCGCGAGGTTACTGATGAGTTGAAAGAGTATGCAGCACTGAAATCTTTTTTGAGTCGAGCCTATTGTTTAGGATTAATTTCCAGTTTAGTATTGGTAAGTAATTCATTTTTAAAAAAATATTACAATAACATTGTTTAGATGAAGTTAGATTTAACTGTCAGATAACTTAGGCCTATGCTTTCTTTTCCCCTAAGGTTTTAGCATAATTTATTATTTACGGCTGGTAAAAAAAAAAAAAAGGCTGATACCACTACATATTATTTGATTTCACTAAAACTTGTAGAAAGTGCGTAAGAAAATGTAAATTTGAAAAATAATACAATAGCCTACAAATTATGGGTAGCCTAATATCGTAATGACGGTCGCCGAATGCTCCGCATTATTATTTTCGTACCATTTAGAGTTATAATTAGGGTTACAGCTAGGGTTAACCCTAAATCTAAATGGTACGAAAATACACGCGGAGCAATCGGCGAACGTCATTCCGATATTTACCAAATTATGAAACTGAAAAGAAAAAAAAAAACCACAATAGCGTGGAAAATTTACATCTTAACTCGATCAGAGAAAAGTTTATTTGGAGTTAGCCTACTTCTCTTCTTAGTTTTAATTTCGTTTCTTTAAAAAACAATGTTATTTTGCCTTTGGTGGTCATCATTACGGTCATTCAATGATTTATAATTATTAAATAATTAATTAGCCTACTATCAATGTTTGATTGACACTAAAATTTGTATGGGAAGGTCTATTTAAAACTACCAGTTGGGCTTTAAACGGCTATTCCAATTTTTGAAGTTCGGTAGAAAAAATATACAGGCTAATATTACGCCAGCGCTAGTTTATATTTTCATTACCAGCTTTAGCAAAAAATTTATTAGATTTTAAATTTAAGATTCCTAACCCATAATGCTTATTACTGGTCTCTTTAGGCCTGTACTTTTATAAGGCACTATAGAAAACACAGCAACTGTTCTTCATTTCAACCATAAATTGTATTAATTTTTTTCCAAGATTCTATTTCATTATATAATATTAAAATTACAAATAATTATATTTTTCAAATTGATTATTAATATTTGTATTTACTATGCAAAATAAATTCTAACTCTTGTTGTTTAGGTTTTAAAGCAAGTGAAGACATGCTTAAAAAGGCAAAGGCCGCATGTCACTATGATGGTGCAGAACCATCTAATTGAATATACTTTTACATGAATAAACTCTTTTGTTACGTTTTTCAGTCTTTGTACAGGTTTTGCGGGTCTTTGTACAGGTTTTGCGGGTCTTTGTACAGGTTTTTTTAATTTTTTGTACAGGTTTTTCATCTCTGAGGTGTGGCATGTATGGTTATTGACCCTTTATCTATAACTGTTTCTAGTACATTGATGATCTTGCTGTCTGGTAATGCTCTAATACTTACCACATTGCCACTGATTTAAAAAATCCTTAATCTTGGGAGGTTTTGTTCAACTTTATGAGTAGGCCTATTGATTTGTTGGTCTTTCCTAAGGTTCTCAATACCCTTATTCTTTGAATGTTCAGATTATTGGTTTTCTCTATCATTTTACTCTGACATCTTCTTTTTTTCTTAATTGTTTCCTTTGAAGCTTGTATCTTCTGTCTTTCCTTTTCTCTATTCGTATTCCTGATTTTCCCTTGATCATCGTTCTGTGAGTCAGCTTGTACTATTTCAGCCGATGATTTTCTGGAGATACTACCTGTTTTCAATCTTGTAAGAGCCGGTGATGAATAAGCATTTGGAAGAAAGAATTGAGGCTCTTGAAATGTGGATATATAGAAGAATGGGGCGTATCTCATGGAAAGAGATGAAAACAAATAAGGAGGTCCTAGAAAATCTAGGAATGAAAAGAGAACTAATGAGAGAGATCAAAGTTCGGCAGCTAAAATACTTTGGCCACATAAAAAGGCATAACACCTTGCAGAAGACCATAACAGAAGGGAGAGTTGAAGGCAAACGTGCAAGGGGAAGACAGCGCTATAAGTGGGAAGATAACATCAAGAGATGGACGGGAAAGAGTCTATCAGAGTGCACCACCAAGGCAAGAGACAGAAGACGTTGGAGATCCATTAGAGCCAACCTTCGTTGTGGAGATGGCAACTGATGATGATGATGAAGAGCCGGCATGTCTTTTAGAATAATTGTCCTTACTTAACTTTAAATATAAAGTATAATATTTAGTAGTTTTGTAGGCTAGGCCTAAGTAACAAAAATTTCAAAAATGGCGCCTTTGACTTTCAAAACATGGAAAGTCGCGGATGCAAACGTAATTAAAACTAAGAGTTAACCAATCTTAGTTATTCAATAACATCATCTCTTTAAGCCTGTACACATGACTCGCATGCACCGTTAGCATAAGCACGTTCGAAGTTTCGTGCATAGGTAAAAATTCCGCGCTTATTGTGCTTCCAGTTGCATCGTCAACAGTTAAAACGCACATAAACAAAGATGTTGCCTAATATTAATCCGAACCCTACCTCACCTTATTGATACATAATCAATCCGGTAATCTCCTAATTCTTCTTCTTCTTCTTCTTCTGTCCTTAGCCAACGATCGGCAAAGCAGTCAGTGGCCATTACGCCTAGTGGCGTCTTAAGGGCAACAGCGAACAGATTTTCTTTGCCATTGTTCCCATCACGCCTAATGGCGTCTTTAGGGCAACGACAAATCAATCCGTTTGCTGTTGTTTCCGTAATCAAAGTGACTGGCAAACGGGTGATCAGCCCGTTAATAAATCTCCTAATACTCGTGGATTTTCGCTCAGCACAGAATATGGGTATTTTAGAGTTATCTCCCTTTACAATTTCTTGTACCGGGCATTTCCAATTGATTAGTATCGCACTATTATTATATATTCTTTCGCAATAGCACTTTATCCATTCTTCCATTGCTACATCAGTTTTCATCGCGTTTTTTGCTTTTCATCACGTTTTTTTTTTTTTTGCTTCAGAAAGTTAGTTTGTAGTGTTTTTCAGTGATATATATGCATCTGTCATCCACTTTGCGTAAGTAATTAGGTATCATAGCCGTAGTAGGACAGCATATTTTCATAGATTTATTTGATCACTCTTAGCTACAGTTTATTGTACAGAAAATGACACGGCAGTATGAGTCGTGTGGTGCGTATTGGGGCAACTACGACAGTAGTTTTTGCCAGGAATAGCCTATGAGATATTAGGTAGAAGGTCTCTAGAAATTGGCTCGTTAAGAAAGAATAAAGACCTATTCGAGATAGGGACAAGAAGACGGGAATGCGAATGCTTTCCACTGGACAGTGTTTTCTAATTAATTATGGAAAGAGTTCTGTTTCCCCACGACCTTAGCTTCTGCCATTAGATCCCGTAACAGAAAAAGCCCCCAACCTCATCTGAGTAGAGAAATGTTCTTATATGTGAATATGTAACTCCGACAGCACGAGTGATACATTAACACACTTGATAATGATCAAACGATTATTGGGTTTATTAATTAAATATCCACACATATAGGGTTAGTAATGGTTAGAACGTGATGGTGGTAAAAGACGATTCACACAAAACACACAGATGATATATTAAAATTGCAGTTAATTAAGTAGTAGTTAATTAAGAATGAACTGGTGTAAAGCGAAATGATTATGATGTGATATGATACGTGTTACCGAAATGGTGAGTAATCTACACCGCCGACGTGTCTCTAAATGTTTCACACTAGAGATGGCTACTGTGTGTATGTGTCGAAACAATGCTTCGAAACAGCATCGAGTCCGAAAGTTTCGACACACAGCCTGCTTGTTGTTTCGACACAGTTTCAGTTCCTGTCTGCCTCGCTGTTTTGCAGAGACACACTGTCTCACCTTCCGTGGGCCTTTGTAAAATTTGAATCAACGTTCGGAACATTAGTATGGAATATCAAACATGTCATATTTTTCAGGGATGTGTTATGATGACTTGATTTTACAAGTGATATTATTTTTGCTGAGAAGTTATAGACACTGGAAATTGTGTCAGTGCTGCAGTTGTCAATGTTTTAGGCGCTATGTTAAAGTTGAAAGTGTCCGTGTGTTCGTATAAATGTAATGGACACTTTTTTAGCTCTGCTGATATCTGTGTACTCGGTGTGGATTTGAATCATTGTCTACCAAAACTAGCTTACTCTAGTTTGATATCATGTGTTATTATTACTGTTATTATTATTGTTGTTTTTTTTAATTATTTTCACATATACTGCAGCTATCATCATATCTCCGTTTTATTTCATCATGATGAAGACTTGTGTAAAAATATTGAATTGTGGTCACACGAAAGGCCATAGATTTTCACACGCGACAGTAGCGCGCAAATAAAAACAGTTCATGTATAGTAATGTATACTGTCTATTAGAGACTTCTTTCTCCCTGATACGGGCAATAGTGCCGATGTGCCGTTGTGTCGACACACTGTTTCGACACAGTTTAAATCACTAAGCCGACTGTCTCGAAACAGCGGAGTGTGTCGATTTGCCCACCTCTACTTCACACGGATATGATGATTCACATGTATGCATAAAATGTCCCAAGTTGTCATACGTTATGTCGAGTGGGGTATCTCTAAGTAGATGAAAACTGTTGTCGTACTGAGAACGTTGACGTTATATATATATATATATATATATATATATATATATAATATATATATATATATATATATATATATATATATATATATATATATATATATATATATATATATATATATATATATATATTCCTTCACTGTTTGAGTATATCTCTGTAGTATTGATCAACAGATAATAGCTGTCATATGAAAAAAAGTCTGTTGTCTAATCTCCCGAGGGTACTGGCCAGGCTGGATATCTTTGTAGTGGTGTTTGATGGTATTGTATGATGGTGATATTACTAAATGTAATGTATGAGGCCAGCTGTGAAGGCTCCTGAGATAAAATGTAGTTGAGAATTGTCAGAAGGCCTTTCTTGCTACCACTACGACCTCACACTTAATTTTTTTTAATGAATGTGGCTACGTAAAGTGTCTAGGGTTATGATATGTAGTGTGGTGTAATAGGTTATAGATATACCCACCGATATTTAACAAAACTAATAATATTTAACAAATATTACAACACACTGAACTAACTCAATAGTGTAACATTTTTTGATAGAATTATATTACATTTATTTTGTTCTGTGTCAATTTTTTAGGTTGACCAGAACTTAAAAGGATTTAGAGATTATGAAAAGAAATGCATGGAATATTATATCATAAATGCAATAGTGTACATATATATGTACTATACTAGTTAGTTTTATTAAAATGTTCTAGTAGTCATCTACTTGGGAGGATAGTTAATGTTTGTGCTGTTGGGGTGGCCTCATCACACCTGTCTATATTGACTACACAGTGTCCAGAAAATGGTGGGAATTTTTATGGGGGTATTAGTAACTAAACGGTGTTGGTGAATGTCCAGCAGACCAGAGGCTCACTCATCTTGTCTGTAGCTCTGGTGCTGAAATCTTGTGGTCCCACCTCTCCGTGCTGGCGGGCAATAATGGTGGTCTCTGTCACAAGTACTGCACAGATACACTCGAGTAAAGTCACCAACTGAATAGACACTGCTTGGTTGACAACAGAAACTCACAGCTCTGCAATCAAAGTATGGGCCATGTGTCAAAATCTATTCTCTACCCACGTCTGGACACAACACTGACACAACAACCACATCATACAGACAGGTCAGATCTCTCTGACCAAACAGCACATTTACCATGGTGGGTTTACATCAGATAGATCCTCCCAGACTATAGATTCTGAAAAATATTTATTAGTTGTCTGCCCTAAAAGAGGATAGGTAATATGTTTCATTATTCTCAACACTTGATCTGTCTTGCCTAACCCTTGCTGGAGTTTATGTACATTGTTGGTCCCTAGACCCTGACTTGGGCGGGGGGTCTAGAGCAAATCCCTACTTGTTTGTAAGGCTAGATTTCGATATGGCAGTATCAAATCACTCGAACATGAAACAATATTCAAAATATATAAGGAAATAATTTCAATCTTACCAGATTATGAATAAATAACACAGAATTGCTAGCAAAACTCAGCTGAGCTGCTGGCTATAGTATGGCGTCCCTAAACTTCTTACACTTTCTTTCATATGGAAATCACCACACTTTAAAATCTGTGTCTATCACTGAACAACTATTGAGAAATGACCCCAAATCCGCGTCTAAGCGCCGACAATATGCTTGTCTGTGGCCAATCACTGCCTAGGTTTATTTGAATTTCAAATTTCCTACACTATTTCAGTCATTTCAGTCATCTGTTAGTCTGTCCGTCTCTACTTGTGTTTCTACAAAAATGTACTTGATTTTTGAACCAACCTTTCTCTCCCCTCCAAAATTTTGTCGTTAAAAGTTATTTTTAGACACAGCCACCACAATATCCCCTCTCCTCCATACCAAGTAGATTTGAACACCTGCGTCTCGAGGTCGTGTTTTTTTGTGCAAAATAGCGACACTTTTAGATTCAATACAGTCTGTCGATGATGTAAACTACACTGTCTTTTGTCATTATCTTCAATATTATCTATCCGTCTGTAAAATTAAGAACATATTAGTTCACTGCTCAGAATAGGCCATCCGGCCAACTAATTTTTATATTCCTAACATTAATATTAAGAAAAAAGTACTTTTTAATTTTTGTAATATTCCTAACATCTGCGTTTAGCCGCTGAATTCAAATCAAGGGCTTGGTATCGCAAAAGCGTCCAATAAATGACTGTGGCGTAACATATCTATGGTCCCTTCTGTCGAGTTGCTTACTTTTTATGTCAACTTGGGAAACGTGACTTTTCTCCGTTTCCCCCCCAATTGCGTCTCCTTAGCCTTTCTAGTCTCACGCAATCTTTCCAGTCATATTTTTTTCCTTTTTGATCCGCCGTTCCCCTCCTGTCTAGCAAGTCAGTTATTATGGAGGATGATGACCCGCGGTCTAGGCGATCATGTACTATTCGCAGCCTACGCATTATGTTTTTATCCTTAAATGTTATCTTTGGAGGGATTTTACCGTTGTATCTCTGTCAATTTCACTACACATCTCCCCACTTGAAAACATGCCTATGGCAAGTTCCAACACCAGCGATACACATAGGTAAAATTGCTCCTCACGTCTGCCACTACTCTAATTTTGCAGTTTGAGAATAGGCTTGCTAGTGAGTTTTTCCTTTAACTCTTGGAACGCTAGTTCACATTGTGCAGTCCAAATAAGTTTATCTGGAAGTCCCTTGCGAGTCAGATCAGTCAGAGGAGCACATCTAGCGTTAAAATTTTTGATGTATTTCTGATAAAATCCGCATAACGACACGAATGATCGCACGTCTTTTTTTGTTTGTGGCCTAGGTGCTCTCTGCAGTTTTTCCAAATTCTTAGGATCAGGGGTCATATTACCCTGATATACAGTGTGTCCCAAGAATTCCAACTCTTTGCATCCAATACAACATTTTGTTGGCCTAGCAGTTAAGTTCGCCTCCCGAAGTCTATCAAAAAACATCTCCAGAGCTTCAATGTGTTCTTCAAATGTCTCGGTGGCGACGAGAATATCATCCATGAAATTTGTGATACATGGGTTATTCAGGGGATCCAACAATTTGCGCATCATCCTTGAAAACACACTCGGAGCATTTTTCAGTCCGAATGGTAGCATATTGAATTCATAATGTCCATCCGAAGTGCTAAAAGCCAAATAAGGTCTCACTTCAGGCTTCACTGGGATCTGGTAATAGCCTTTACTAAGATCCACCTTTGAAAAGTATTTTGCCTTGTTCAGTCTGGCAAATAACTGTTTTGTGTCTGGTAATGGATCCACTTGTCCTTCTGTGACAGCATTCAGTTTCCTGTAATCTATGCACAGTCTGTGTTCCCCAGACGGTTTTCTCAACAAAAACGACACTAGAACTAAAAGATGATTCACTGTGCGAAATAATCCCCTCCTTCAACAAATACTCTATTTCTTCCTTCAATGCCTTCTCCTTCGCGAACGGAATAGAATAGGCTCTCATACAGATTGGGTTTGAGTCTACCAGTTTCATGTCATACTGTAGCAAATTTGTATGGCCTGGTTTATCTGTTAATACATCTGTATGTTCCTCCAGAACCTTTGAACTCTCTCCCTCTGGTTTTTAGTCAGGTGCTTACTGACTTTTACCTGTGCTGCTGTTTCACAAGGATGTAATGGGTATTCATGTGAGGTGAGTGGTTCTTTTTGCATCTGGGTTGCAATAGCCAAGGTCAATAAGGGGGTGCTTTCCTGGAGTGGTCTGTCCAGATACTTCTTTAACAGGTTTACATGATAAACTTTTTCCTTCCCCTTTTTGTCAATTTTATAGTTTGTTCTAGACACCTTCTCTAGAACCGTATATGGACCTTGCCAACCAATTTGTAATTTATTCTGGCTTCCCGGTAGTAGAAGCAGCACCTTCTCTCCGACTGCCAGTTCCCTGTCCTTTGCCTTCCTATTAAAATATGCTGCATGTTTCTTCCTGGCTTGTTTCAAATTATCATTTGCCAGTTTCCATCCAGCTTTCAAACGAGTGGTCAGTTCGTTCACATATTGATACGATGAGGTAACAGTCTCTTCCGCCTTCTCATCTGTCCAGGTCCTTAATAAAGTTACATCTGGATCTTTAATTTATCATACGTATTTTTCCTGGAACCCGTCGGGTCCCGTCCATTAGAAGCCCTATAATGAGGACTTTTCTTCCTAGAATCATCACTCACAAATCGACCACTACCAATTTTTTTCTTGGGTTTATCTCCCCACTTTAGATTGCTTATGAGAGATCTTCGCTCTCTTTTCTGTTCTTCCAGCTTATATAATCCTGACCGAGGGATTGTCAGATTATTCTGGGTTAAATTTCTTCTTTGTACTTGTCGCATAGTGGCCATGTTAATCCATTCAAGTGACGACTGGGTGTGAAAAGGGGGCTCCCATTCCACTTTGTCTACCTGAGTATAATTAGTTTTCCTTTCAGGCCTAAAGTTGCCCCGTGGCGTTTCTAGGTCCTGCACATATTTTCCCTTTGTGGGTGTTCCCTCATGAAATACGCCACATGCTTCTACAAAGTTTTCAACATCGACATTTACGTCGGGCCAATAGTATTTTCGAGCAATCTTTTGGCAGATGGTACCGACTTTCTCATGGTCACCATCTTTTCCAACATGTAAGCTCCTTATTAAGTTTGCCCTATATATCTTGGGAAGAACTAACTGTCCGTGACCAGTGGACCTAGTTCCTGTCTTCCTGTATAATAGTTTGTTCTTCATGAAATATTCCCCCTTGCTCGGAGGTGTGTGGCATTTGGGCAATTTTTTAAAACATGGTTTGAGTGTCCTATCCTCAGCCTGCGCCTTCCTCATCTCCTCTGGATGAGCATTTATAGGTTCACCTTCTTCCTCCTTCTTCTGTGACCTGGTCTGCACTGTCGCCATGATCACAGGTTTCTCGGGATTCCCCAAGAAGACGTATCTACACCCCAATATCAGAGGGTAGATTGGTTCATCTATCACTGCTGCTCTGATTTCTCCTTCCACATAGCGAGTTTTCACCGTTATCCTTGCGATGGGAAGTGTCATGAGTGGTATGTCCTTAGTCGCCCCTTGTATTTCCACTGTTTCTGTGGTATACTGACTTGGGTCCACTAGGCTAGACTTCACAACTGAATCATAATCCAAACCTGTATCATAAAGGCACCTTATGGTGACCCCATTACAAATAACATCCTCACAAACTGGGGGGTGATAAGGTTCCTGTTGTCCCTTAGGATTAACCTTTAATCTTTGCGTCCCCGACTTCATTGCAGCAATGTTTGAAGGTTTCCTTCTACAAAATTCGGTGTTATGGTTATCCTTCTTGCACCATTTACACCATCTTTTTCCTTGGTTCAACGGTTTTCTTTCATTGAACTTTTGGTCATTGAACTGTGAGTTTCTGTCGCGATAGTCATTTCTTGGCCGCTCAAAGTTTGTCCTACCTTTATTTCCCTGCTCTCTATTATCAAATTTATTAAATTGCTGTGGAGCTTTAAAATTGTCTATGTGCTTCTTCTTAGCACCACTTACCTCTGCCTGGGCTGCCTGATACCTCTCAGCAACATTTAAAATTTCCCCCAACTTCTCTGCACCTTGTTCCATGAGAAATTTTCTCATGTCTGGAGCCATGGACTCTCTCAATTGCTCAATCATGATCATTTCTTTAAGATCTTGGGTCTTCCCCAGAGCCGTCCATTTCTCCAAATAGGTTTCTAGTCTAGCAGAGAATTGGTGGTATGTCTCCCCAGACAACAGTTTGGCATTTCTAAATTTCTTACGATAAAATTCACCATTCTTCTCGTACCTTAATAACAAAGCCTGCTTTAACATGTCATAATTGTCTTGGTCTTCCCTGTTCATTTTGGCAAATACTTCATAAGAAGTACCTCTCAATCCCTGTGATAGCTTTAAACTCCACCTCTCTCTCTCTAACCCATATGTAGTAGCTAATAACTCAAAACGTCCTAGGTACCCCTCTATGTCATCGTCTTTTTCAACAAAATGGTCTAAATGAAACCCCATAGCTGAGTTTGAGGCTCCCAGACTGGGCGTAGCATCTGAGGCAAAAGGGCTGGCACCATTTTCAGGAGCCGGGCCTTGTAATTCCAGCTCCCTTAGTCGTAATTCGTGCTCCCTTTGCAACCTTCTATCTTCTGCCTCCCTTTCGGCAGTCAATCTTTTTTCTTCTGCCTCCCTTTGCTGTCGTTTTTCTTCTGCCTCCCTTTGCTGTCGTTTTTCTTCTGCCTCAATCTGCAGCCTCTTAATTTCTCTATCAGCCTCTAACCTCTTCTCTTCAGCTAACCTCCTTTCTTCCCGTTCAATATATTTATCACATTCAGCCGTTACGTATTGAATTAAAATTTGACCATCCATTCCCATCTCCTTCGCGGTGAGCACAGCAGCTGATCTAAATTTTGCCAGCTCCGCCATACTTTTTAGACAATATAATAATATACAAGCTAAATCTCTAACCCGTAAATACACTAAGTACTTCTTATGACTATAGTCTAACTAATTCTAACTAACCAGTTAACTAATTAATTATTACTGGCTGTGAAGATTCACCAACTTTTATCTGCAGGGACACTTTTAATGTTAAAGGGAATTTTACAATTTATTTCCCTACTTTTATTTCTCCCACCAGGAGATCCTAATATTACTGTTGGGCTAATTATCCCCTGGACAAGACCCCAATTTATGTAGTGGTGTTTGATGGTATTGTATGATGGTGATATTACTAAATGTAATGTATGAGGCCAGCTGTGAAGGCTCCTGAGATAAAATGTAGTTGAGAATTGTCAGAAGGCCTTTCTTGCTACCACTACGACCTCACACTTAATTTTTTTTTAATGAATGTGGCTACGTAAAGTGTCTAGGGTTATGATATGTAGTGTGGTGTAATAGGTTATAGATATACCCACCGATATTTAACAAGACTAATAATATTAATAAAGGTTACAACACACTGAACTAACTCAATAGTGTAAAATTTTTTGATAGAATTATATTACATTTATTTTGTTCTTGATCAATTTTTTAGGTTGACCAGAACTTAAAAGGATTTAGAGATTATGAAAGAAATGCATGGAATATTATATCATAAATGCAATAGTGTACATATATATGTACTATACTAGTTAGTTTTATTAAAATGTTCTAGTAGTCATCTACTTGGGAGGATAGTTAATGTTTGTGCTGTTGGGGTGGCCTCATCACACCTGTCTATATTGACTACACAGTGTCCAGAAAATGGTGGGAATTTTTATGGGGGTATTAGTAACTAAACGGTGTTGGTGAATGTCCAGCAGACCAGAGGCTCACTCATCTTGTCTGTAGCTCTGGTGCTGAAATCTTGTGGTCCCACCTCTCCGTGCTGGCGGGCAATAATGGTGGTCTCTGTCACAAGTACTGCACAGATACACTCGAGTAAAGTCACCAACTGAATAGACACTGCTTGGTTGACAACAGAAACTCACAGCTCTGCAATCAAAGTATGGGCCATGTGTCAAAATCTATTCTCTACCCACGTCTGGACACAACACTGACACAACAACCACATCATACAGACAGGTCAGATCTCTCTGACCAAACAGCACATTTACCATGGTGGGTTTACATCAGATAGATCCTCCCAGACTATAGATTCTGAAAAATATTTATTAGTTGTCTGCCCTAAAAGAGGATAGGTAATATGTTTCATTATTCTCAACACTTGATCTGTCTTGCCTAACCCTTGCTGGAGTTTATGTACATTGTTGGTCCCTAGACCCTGACTTGGGCGGGGGGTCTAGAGCAAATCCCTACTTGTTTGTAAGGCTAGATTTCGATATGGCAGTATCAAATCACTCGAACATGAAACAATATTCAAAATATATAAGGAAATAATTTCAATCTTACCAGATTATGAATAAATAACACAGAATTGCTAGCAAAACTCAGCTGAGCTGCTGGCTATAGTATGGCGTCCCTAAACTTCTTACACTTTCTTTCATATGGAAATCACCACACTTTAAAATCTGTGTCTATCACTGAACAACTATTGAGAAATGACCCCAAATCCGCGTCTAAGCGCCGACAATATGCTTGTCTGTGGCCAATCACTGCCTAGGTTTATTTGAATTTCAAATTTCCTACACTACAGTCATTTCAGTCATGCTTCAGTCAAGTATGGATGTTTATCTGTTAGTCTGTCCGTCTCTACTTGTGTTTCTACAAAATGTACTTGATTTTTGAACCAACCTTTCTCTCCCCTCCAAAATTTTGTCGTTAAAAGTTATTTTTAGACACAGCCACCACAATATCCCCTCTCCTCCATACCAAGTAGATTTGAACACCTGCGTCTCGAGGTCGTGTTTTTTTGTGCAAAATAGCGACACTTTTAGATTCAATACAGTCTGTCGATGATGTAAACTACACTGTCTTTTGTCATTATCTTCAATATTATCTATCCGTCTGTAAAATTAAGAACATATTAGTTCACTGCTCAGAATAGGCCATCCGGCCAACTAATTTTTATATTCCTAACATTAATATTAAGAAAAAAGTACTTTTTAATTTTTGTAATATTCCTAACATCTGCGTTTAGCCGCTGAATTCAAATCAAGGGCTTGGTATCGCAAAAGCATCCAATAAATGACTGTGGCGTAACATATCTATGGTCCCTTCTGTCGAGTTGCTTACTTTTTATGTCAACTTGGGAAACGTGACTTTTCTCCGTTTCCCCCCCAATTGCGTCTCCTTAGCCTTTCTAGTCTCACGCAATCTTTCCAGTCATATTTTTTTTCCTTTTTGATCCGCCGTTCCCCTCCTGTCTAGCAAGTCAGTTATTATGGAGGATGATGACCCGCGGTCTAGGCGATCATGTACTATTCGCAGCCTACGCATTATGTTTTTATCCTTAAATGTTATCTTTGGAGGGATTTTACCGTTGTATCTCTGTCAATTTCACTACAATCTTCACGAAATTTTAGTGATATGTAGACTCATTATCTTGCGTATGTATTTTTTTTTAATTAATGAAGAAAAATATCCCGTTCAACCTCTGATGGGTTATAATTAGAATATATATTGTTTTCAATTCCAAATAATATGAACAACTGCCAATATGAGAAAGTGGCATCACATTTGTCAAATCATTGTAAATAGGGACAATCACATTTGTATGTAGTCGTGATTCATAAAATATACTTTAGAGTCTGTTTCATAGAATGCGCTTAAGAGTGTGTTGCACTTGGTATAAATATGAGATTCCACTTTTGAGCTCTTTAGCTTGATTCCAGATAATAAGCTTTCGATTTATTTGAACTTGTGATAACTATGTGTTGAACTTGTGAGCCAGCAGTATATGGTGACGAAAAATGCTGCGTCCACCTTCTGGATTGTGGGGGAAAAAAATATTCCTTTTTAATTGAGGAATGAAAGATGTCCTATGGCGAATTCTGCTAGCCAAATGTCCGTTTTTTATAACTTATTTCTGGTTAGACGTCAGACACGTTGCGTGTAGACTCAGACTTCTGATGAACTGAAGACACACAAAAGTCTTCGTAAGTTTTCACACTTAACATCACTGGTTGACTTTCATTTATACTATTGCTCATTATTGATCTCTCTCTGAGTTTAATTCTAATGATGTTAATATCTTGTGCATGAGAGTATGTGAGCATGGGACACTGTGATGATGATGAAGGTGAAGTATGAACTATTAATTACCTCCTATCATCCTATCATCTTCTAGGAAAATCTTATGATGTTATTAATCAGTTATGAAAGAATTAATTGAAACTCTATCTTTCGCACATTTAGCTGTGAGGTTAAAATAAACAAAGAATAAGAAAATGTATTAATAATCTGTATAAGATCTACTAACCTTTTCCCTTCGCAAAATCCTTTAAGAACACAATTCACCACATAAATGAATTATTATCCACTCTGAATAAACACGTGTATTTAGGCTAGGCGTTTTAGGGATTTAATCTCTACCTCACAATGTAAAACCTGGACTGCTCTCTATAGCGAGCTACACGTGTATTACATCTCTAGAAGTCCAGTGTTGGTTCCTTGGACCGGTGACGTACAACTCTGCCCATTCAATCAATACCTAAGAGACCCTCTGGTCACTCATTCTCAGGATTGCTCTTGTCCCCTGTCAGTCCAAAAGTGGGTGGGGGGATTCGCGACCAACTTACGTTGCCTGGCTTGCCTGACAAACAGGTATTGAGATAATTGGCTGGCCAATGCACAAGTGCTGTCACATTACTCTCTGATTGTTTATCGCTCCGCGTGTTTTGGCGGCACTCTTCGTTACCTCCGTCCATTGTCGCCAGCATGCTAACATATCCGCTCTGTGGCGCCGCCTATTGTATTACATGCCGGTTGGTTTAAACAGCTTGAGACGTTATCACCTGGCCAAGCTGGGCGTCCAATGTGGTGACCCGTCGCTTGTAGTGGCGGAGCAACAAAGATAACAACAGTCCAGAGAAATTGTATAATGCCCAGATGTTTGATTTGGATGACCAGATGTATTTTCACCAGATTTATCACGATGCAATGTGGACTTCAAACGATGATGTCAGGTATGGGGACTCAATCAAAAGACTTTATTTTACCACCGATGACAGAACAAATGCGGTTCTCTAGATACCGGTCGCGAGTAATCAACGATGAAATAGCAAATGTGGGATGAAAGAGCACAAATGTGGGAGAAAATAAAATACGAGAGATGTAGGAAAAGATAGAGCTATAAGGCCTTGGCGCTCGTTTATCACAGTATGGAACGAGCAGGGAATTATTTCCCTCATATCTAGATGAATTTATGTGGAGAAAGTCATTAATAGATGAAGACCCTTTCAGTTCATTTCTTCTTTGTGTTGCTGAAAGTTATGTTCTGTGATAACACAACATTGTGTATCAGAAGCTGCCCTCCTTACAATACGTCTCCATGCAAGCATTCATGTCATCCTGCATCATTGGTTTATGGAGACATACCTTTTGCATGATGTTAAGCTCATACACTGTCTCACAGTAACTGCTTGTTATTTCAAGCAAAAGTGTCACTGGTTTTAATAAAACGACCCATCCGGTTGCGATGCAGTACTTCTGTAAACTAATCTTTGATCGTCATTGAACAAGGAGCCACCACTGAAGCTGGTATTCTGGCAGGAAACCTGCTTACTTGCTTCCATCTGCTCTTGTGGTGGTGGTTTCTGTTTGTTTTACATGATGATGTTCCTAGCGACATGTACAATGTCATATTAAATGCCACTTCACATCACAATGTTTCACTTCTTGCTTTTGTAGTTATTTTATTAATGCAGACATAAATGAACAATGTGGATGTAGATGACATGCCAAGTGATTATTTTTTCTGGTATAAGTAGATATTTCATTACACTGCTTCAAATCACAATATGTCACTTATTGCATATGCACTTATATCATCTTCTGACATTTATAAACACTGTGCAGGAATATCAAATGCCAAGTAATTTTTTCTTTATCCTGCATGTGCCATCATTTTATGGTATAGCAGATTTTCCATTACACGGCTTCATTTCACAATATGTCACTAGTTGCATATGCACTTATTTCATCTTCTGACATACGAGAATACTGTGGCAGGGGTGGTGGTTACGGCACCAATTCTATACTGATGTGGCCGGTGGTGGCCTGTAGTGGTGGTATCAATGTTCTTCTGTGTTGCCACCTGCTTGCCTGCCCAGGTTCTTTGCCTCTGTGATTAGCAATGACATGCTGCATAATTATAACAGACACACACACACAGCAAGCGATGACATGACGCCATAGTAAATGAAATACTTTCTATTTACACGTGGGTGGACCGTTGCTGTCTGCTTGGACCTCTACAATCGTGGTCCATCATGAAATTATACAATGTGTAAGTTCTTCCTTCCCTTCCTCACTCTCTCTCGTTCAGTATCGAATCTACACCTTACGACCTTTAACCATCAATGGTCATTCTGGTGCTATAGTCTCTTCTTCTGTTCTTTCTTAACTATTTCTTAGTCTATTGTTATATATCATATCAGTGCTCATGTTATCTATTGATGGAACCGGACCTCTCCGGGGTTGTTACTTTCCCTTGTTACTGTCATGTGTTCTGGGGAATTTTTTTTTAAAACACAGATGTCTATGCTTTGTTACATTTGTATAATTTACCCGTTATTAAATTTGTCAAATGCATTAGTATTGTTTATAAAGCTGAAAATATTGATAAGTTTTACTGCATTTGGTCCTCTATAATATTTTTATTATAATATATTATCAGTTGTTTGTAGTTTAACCTTCTACAAAATGAAATACTTCATCACTAATTGGTGTTGTGTTGTGTCTTTTCTGGCTGAATTTTCATTATTTGTTTACTTATTATAAGTCCCATTACAAAAGAAAGCGATAGGTTTGTGAACTCCGCACTTGAAAACTGTTGTTTTTGGGTGCAAGGGATACCCGGTTCATCCCCATGTGGGTTATTATTTGGGTATATAGTGTTCATCATTCCATATAGTGTATTGCTTTGTTGTTGTCTTATGTGTTTGTTCTTCCAGTCTGTAATTTATCTGCCGTTTGCTCTGGCAATGTTTAATGTCTGTGGTGTCTGTAATGTTTCTTCTTCCATGATACCTAATTGCTCTCTTTTGCTATTGACATCTTCTTTTTCTGCTGGGCTTTTGGTTGTTTTTTGTTTTGTTTTGTTTTTATTTTTTGTATATAATTCTTGGGGCTAATCACCTGTTTGCCAGATACTTTGATTACATGTTTTGCCCAGGAGCCTTGTGCTCTTTGGGTCACCTCTACACCTCGTTTTACGGGGTAGAAGAGGTTCCGATTATGATGATGATGATGATATAATTCTTGTACTGATATTGAATGGACTTTTTTGTTTGTTTTGTTTTTCCTTGTCATTCTAGTTTGTTCTAGTTGTGATATGTTGGTTCTTGTTCTGGTAATATACAATTTTATTATGTTGTGTAGCTCCCTGGGTATGTCAACTTCCAGTACATTTTCCAGTGACAGTGATGTTGAGTTTTGGGTTCTCAAGTATTCCATTAGTGGTTTTCTGTGCTGTTCGTATTTTTTGCAGGTTAACACATAATATGTTATGGTGTTTTTCTCCAGACATGTTGCACAGCAGGGTTCCTCCACCATGAAATAGCCTGTTCCCATTTGAAGTCTAATTAGTTTTCTGTTGCATGGTATTTTTGTTTCTCTAGATATCTGACATGTCCGGGCTGGATCTTTTAGCAGTTTATAGGTGTGTCTGCCTTACTGGCTTTCTTTCCAGAGCTCACAAGGATGAATCACTGGTGTGTATTTACTGCTACATTTTATTGCATTTGCTATTATACTGTTTTCTTCTAATTTCTTTCATTCGCTTCCATCCTATTGGGTATCTTATGGGTTCCAGAGGGGTATCCCAGGTCATAGGGAAATTCTTCACAATTCTTGCATAGGCTGTGTGGTTTTTGTCGATTAGGACTTTGCCCATGAAATTCAGTCTAAGTTCTTTTCTTCTTAGCTTGGGGGGTATTATTCCCAGTGCTACCTCTAGTGCTTCTAGTGATGTTGATCTTGAGGCTCCAGCTATTGTACATAGTGCCTGGTGCTGTATTTTGTCCTATAATCCAAACCAATCAGATGGTCTTACAGAAGCAGGACTTGCTTTGCAGTTACTCCCTGATCTTACTTCGAACGTGCTACGCTTGACCAGAGACGTGAGAACTCCAGTGACTTATCTGCACAGAACCCAACAACCCAGCGGGAGCAGAAACAATCATTCGCAGCTAAGTGAAACCTATAAGCTGCCACGTGACTTCTTTCATAAAACACTTTACCATCACACGTTGATGAGTATTAAATGTTAAAGATTATTCAATTTGTTGTTTAAAACTGATTCAACTTAAATGATTATTAAATCTATTAGTTGTTAATATATAAATGTAACTTGGATTTAATCATTTTGAATGTACTGCGTGTTTGTCTCAGTCCATTTACTAAATGCACTGTAAAAAGAGCTCTTCCATAATAGTAAGAATTCCACCGAGTAAATCAGAGGTGGAAGCTTAAATGAGCTGAAATTAATCATTGCATAAATTTTCATAAAAGGCAGCGGATCAGATATAATAAGTTAACAATTGCCCTGCCAATGCAGGATTGTTCTTGACTTCTGAAATATATTATGAATACTCCCTTGAGATAGAAGCATCATTATTCTCCTATCTACAACTCTGCCAAAAGCAATCTTGTGTAAAGGTAGACACATTTGAAGACCCATATTAGATAAGGTTGAGTTTTGGCCACTGTTGGACCACTACTGCAAAGCAGGGGAAGCAGTTCCGTGACATACGGACTTGATACGCGACTGGTTCACTACACTGTTGAGGTAGGTGCAAGAGGTCTCGTGGCTGCCTGAAATGAGGCTGACGTGTTTTAAAGGACAGTCAAGAACAAGGGTGCTTAACCTAGATTTCTATAGAGAGTTACGCCAACTATGTCAGAATCGAAAACGAGGCTGAACGACGTAGACGCCATTTTCAGCTGGACAATACCAGGGTTAGTAGCGAGAATAAGCATCGAGTAAGTGTAAAATTCTGTTTTGTGGGTAAGGTCGAGTCGTGCCTGGACAGTTCAGTGTTGCGGTGTATTTAGGTCAGCAGCGTGATGCGCTGCCAGGGTGTAGTGCAGACACTCACACATAAAACAGCATACATGTTGTTCAGGAGCGTAGTACTCGTAGTAGGATGTGGTAGAGAGTAAAGGTGTGTGTGTAGGAAACAGCAGATCGTGAACACGAAGTCGTATAGGCTCTTATTCATCTACACACCAAACTCACTCCACCACAAGTAGAAGTCATAGACGTGGATAATACCGATGACTTTTTTTCAACATTTATTACGGCAACAGTACGCTGACAGACGACACAGTCAATTGAACAAGGATCATGGACATTTCATGTGTGGTAATGATTATAAACATCGAGCATCATAAATCTTGCATAGCTCATGTATAAGATGCTAGTAGAGCTGGCTTGACAATTTACGTTCGTTCATACTGTAGCTCAGGGCCCCTGACTAAACGCGTCAGGTAGTCCTTTAACAAATATCCCGCACGATAAAGGCGGTTCCAGTTGCTTAATATCAAAGTCTATGAACTTGTTTAATGAAAGTCAAGACTTCATCTGGCTTCACACGCCAGACACTTCTTCTTCTGCTCAAAGATATCGGCCGTAATATCGGGCCTCTATAATAATGTGAACAACTGTGTATACTTCAGGTATAATCATCCATGCCGAAACATACCGCTAACATGCGGTTTTCATAATAATCTCTCTTCACTGGGCTTCTGTATAATAGTTAGACGAATAGTCTTAGCTGGCTACATCGAGCACACATAATGGACTCTGAATCTCAAAGAACTGTGAGCTCTACTCACAGGTCGACACAAAATGTTCTGCAACTTAGGCATAATAATTAAGTTTCTTTTACCTTTGACAGAATCCGAGAAATACACAAATAACAACTGTCGTCATTCTTGACGAACAGAATAACTCTGGGGAGAATCACTAACATCACAGTCACACTGAAGACTATCTTTCCCCCAGATAATGCAGAGAAGTACAACGGACATATTCGTCCGGTCAGAACCCAGTTCATCACTCCCTGACGGAAGTCTCTCCGTTTCGCGCTAAAAAAACTTGCGCATGCGTAGACAGAACAGATCTGAGAACAGCTAACCCCCGACTTAAGACAGGTCAACACAATGAATAAAACAAAGGGAAGATAACCCCCAATCAACCTGTCCCAGGGAGTTAACATACAGTTCTCTACCTTAAATATTAGATAGATTTACGTCTTATGACACCAACAGTAAGATTTTTTTTTTTAATAATGAAGAAAAATATCCCGTTCAACCTCTCATGGGTTATAATTAGGATATATATTGCTTTCAATTCCAAATAATATGAACAACTGCCGATATGAGAAAGTAGCATCACATTTGTCAAATCATTGTAAATAGGGATAATCACAATTATGCTAATACGTTAAATAAAAAAATAAAAAAAAATCAAGAAGAAACTCTGAACAAGAATAATATTAAAATGGAGGGGTGTAAAGGCCTGGTGTTTCCAGTTATATAACTGACTTTAACAGATATTTAATTGACTTTCATCTGTTAAAAGTCATATGCATTGTAAGAACAGCATCAGACCTTCACATTCCCAGTCACTAATATTAACATTTGTTCGTGTTAAATATTGTTTGACTATATTTTGCAGTTCCCTAGGTCTGTCTATTCTTAACACCTCTTCTATATTTATAAGATTATATATATATATATATATATATATATATATATATATATATATATATATATATATATATATATATATATATATATATATATATAATAACCTCTACACCTCACGGTAGAAGGGGAACGACTAAGTAAGTATATATATAATTATAAATTTATATATTATATATATATTTTATTTTGTATATAATTTTAAATTATATAATTTTAAATTATATAATATAAATTATATAATTTTATAATTATATAATTGTAATATATAAAATATAAAATTATATAATATAATAAAATTTTATATTTTTATTAATTATAATAACATTATAATAAAATTATATAATAAATTATATAATATTATTATTATATAATAATAAAAATAATAAAAATTATATTATATATTTATATATATATATATATTCGAATACTTAGGATCAATCATCAACAGCTCTGGCGACTGTGCAGTAGAAATTAAAAGAAGACTTGCAATTGCTTCACATAAACTAATACAGATGAAAAACCTATGGCAAGGCACAAGCAAAGAAACAAAGTTACAACTGATCAGAGCATGTATATTCCCAGTGGCAACATATGGCTGCGAGACTTAATAATAATAAATTCTTTAAGCGCCAAACACGGCGCATAAGGCAGAAACCAGTGCTCTCCAGGTTGTTCGTTGTGACGCCACTCCTCTTAGCTCTTGCACATTATTTAGGCCCAACGTTCTTCCTTCTCTTATTATTGTTCTTCTGAGTGTTTCTTTTGGTCTTCCTTTTTTCCGCTTACCCTCAGGAACCCAAGTGAGCGCCTGTAGTGGTATTCTGTTGTTTTGCATTCGTAGGACATGACCGATATATGACCATCGTCTTTTCCTTATATAGTCGGAGACATATTTCTGCCTAGAGTCTTCTCTTATTTGCCGATTAGTCTTGAATTCTTTCCAACTGATGTTCATGAGTTTTCTAAGACATTTGTTCTCGAATGTATTCAGCTTGTTCTCCAATGATTTTGTTATTTTCCAACTCTCACAGCCGTATGTTAACACTGAGATAACATTTGAATTAAACAGACGAAAGCTTGGTATGTATATTCAATGATCGTAATTTCCAAATGTTAGATAATCTATTGAAGGCGCTAGCTGCCAAAAAGCAATTCTAGTATGGATTTCTCTTGTTGTGTCACCATCCTGAGTCATTTTACTGCCTAAATAATTGAAACTTTCAACTTTCTGTAGTTTTTCCCCGTTCAAGATGATATCAAAGGTCTCGTTAGAAAAGTTCATAGCTTTAGTTTTAGAGGCATTTATTTGGAGACCAATTTTAACCGAGAGATGACACAAATTATTTATTGCTTCTTGGGATTGTCTTGGTGTTGAACTTAAGAATGCTACATCATCTGCGAAATCCAGGTCCCCTAGGAATTTTCCATTTGTCCATTTTATACCCAATTGTTCATTGTGGGTATAGTTTCTCATAACCCAATCAATAGCTATTCCAAAAAGTAGTGGTGACATAATACAGCCTTGTCGAGCCTGGTTCTGTTTCGGTAACAATAGCTTGTTTTACGATAGTGAATTGTTAACTCACTGATCAACCCTCCGATCCAACCGACCGATTCAAGGGTTTCGAGGTCAGTTATAGGAAAATATCTACACCACTAGATACTCTGGTGTATCTCTTATTCTATAATTTAACATAACATGGTGATATCCATCGAAATATACACATTCCTGATGTTTTTCTTTCGGCGTCTAAGGTGAGAAACGAATTTCACCTCCATCTTGGAAGGGTAGATAACCACATGCGAGACTTGGACACTCAATAAAACAGTTGCAAAAAAGATTACATCATTTCAAATGAAATGCTACAGAAGGATGTTGAGAATACTCTGGACAGAAAAAAAGACCAACAGAGAAGTACTGCACTCACTAAACGTACAGGAACATTGGCTCCTAAATACCATCGCAATAAGGAAGCTGAAATTTTTCGGTCATATAAAAAGACATAATAGCCTGGAAAAAACAGTGATGGAAGGCATGGTCCCTGGGAAAAGGGGAAGGGGTCGACCTAGACGACGGTGGACCCAGGACATCACAGAGAGTCTGAACTTGTCTTTGGCTGATGCAGGTCGACTTGCCCAGAATCGTGATGCGTTCAGAGCAGCTGTAATGGAGACAACGTTCTGGAAAGAATACGTCACATGATGATGATTATATATATATATATATATATATATATATATATATATATATATATATATATATATATATATATATATATAATATATATATATATATATATATATATATGTATATGTATATGTATTATATTTATTATATATATATGTATTATATATATATATATATATATATATATATATATATATTATATATATATATATATATATATATATATATATATAATATATATATAATATATAATATATATATATTTATATATATATATATATATATATATATATATATATATATATATATATATATATATAAATATATATATATATATATATATATATATTATATATATATATATATATATATATATATATATATATATATATATATATATATAATAATAAATTTTATATATATATAGTTATATAATGAAATTATAATAAAATCTCCGGTCCAAAATATGTAATTAGATTTTGTTAAAACTATCTATACATTATGGCATTTTTAATGAAAACAAAATCTGATGTTATCATCTGCATCCAGTAAAACTGTCAGTGTCTACAACAGTCATTCACCAGTTTCCACATTTCAAACTAGGTAAATAGTTCAATTCGAAGGGAGTATGTTTTGCTAAGTGTTGCAATTCTAACGGAATATTTGTTGCCAAATAGTGGAATTCTGGAATTCTGACGGAATATAAAATTTAACGGAGTATGTGTTAAAAATTCACGCTACTTATTCTATTCAACAAACCAGTAAGTAAACTAGTTTTCTTCTTTTTGTTTTGTTAGTTGACATACAAAGAATAGTACAAATATGTGCTACTGTATTTGCATCTAATTTTATTTCAAATTATTAGTTAACCTAAACGAATATGCAAATTGGGTCTGAAACTCGCGATTGGGTCAATTTTCCTGCAATACGGGTACAGCCGAAAATGGCGGCCAAATTTTAGTTGGCGTAACTCTCTATAGAAATCTAGGGCACTAGCTTAACCCTTTGAGCCCGCAGCAAAATTTTCACCTATACCCAGTCCCCGAGCTTCCTGGTACGAATCGTAAAAATATCGGCACTATTATTACATGTTTAACAGTTTCTCACCTGCGCGAGAGTAAATTGCAATGAAAGATCGCGACCGGGGTGACAGGAGGAACTCAAAGCGACCAAACCGCGTCGAAACATATCAAATAGCTAGGCTATTTTATTTCATTCCAACTCGCAAAGAGTTCACGGTGTGGTTTTCTCTCAAAACCGCGAAAATTTTCCTAAACGGTTGAATATTTACTAGTCACTGTTCTATTAACCAAGTTGCTGGCCACAATAGCATTATACAAAATTTGGGATAGTCCGTTGAAATAATAAAAAGCCCCCCCCCCCCCCCCCCCCCCCCCCCCCGCGCTTTTGTGAGATTACAGGCTCATTGGAAACAGGAATTCTGAATGGCCAGTCTTCACATATTGGTCTCAAAAACTATGTTCCCCTATGAGAACAACAAATATCGACGTTAGAGATATTTGAAAATTTACTAGTCACAAGTTTATAAATTGCCGCACGTGGTTCATCGGGATCTCTGATGTGACAAAGAAAGAAGGGGGTTACTGCTTCCTCAAGTATGTCGTATAAGACTAATGTGAGGTTGTGAAAATGTGAAACAAATTGCCACAGATAAACTGCTGCAAGAACATGTGAATGTTTCATGCAGGATTTAAGTAAGGGGACCAGCTGGAGTGGTGGTTCTATGTTCCATAAGGTGATCAGCTGTAGTGATGGTTCTGTGCTCCATAAGGTGATCAGCTGTAGTGGTGGTTCTATGCTCCATAAGGTAATCAGCTGGAGTGGTGGTTCTATGTTCCATAAGGTGATCAGCTGTAGTGATGGTTCTGTGCTCCATAAGGTGATCAGCTGTAGTGATGGTTCTATGCTCCATACGGTAATCAGCTGGAGTGGTGGTTCTATTCTCCATAAGGTGATCAGCTGGAGTGGTGGTTCTGTGCTCCGTAAGATGATCAGCTGTAGTGATGGTTCTATGCTCCATAAGGTGATCAGCCGGAGTGGTGGTTCTATGCCCCATAAGGTGATCAGCTGTAGTGGTGGTTCTTTGCTCCATACGGTAATCAGCTGGAGTGGTGGTTCTATGCTCCATAAGATGATCAGCTGTAGTGTGGTTCTATGCTCCATAAGGTGATCAGCTGGAGTGGTGGTTCTATGCCCCATCAGGTGATCAGCTGTAGTGGTGGTTCTATGCTCCATACGGTAATCAGCTGGAGTGGTGGTTCTATGCTCCATACGGTAATCAGCTGTAGTGGTGGTTCTATGCTCCATAAGATGATCAGCTGGAGTGGTGGTTCTATGCTCCATAAGGTGATCAGCTGGAGTGGTGGTTCTATGCTCCATAAGGTGATCAGCTGTAGTGGTGGTTCTATGCTCCATACGGTGATCAGCTGGAGTGGTGGTTCTATGCTCCATAAGGTGATCAGCTGGAGTGGTGGTTCTATGCTCCATAAGATGATCAGCTGTAGTGGTGGTTCTATGCTCCATAAGGTGATCAGCTGGAGTGGTGGTTCTATGCTCCATAAGATGATCAGCTGGAGTGGTGGTTCTATGCTCCATACGGTAATCAGCTGGAGTGGTGGTTCTATGCTCCATACGGTAATCAGCTGGAGTGGTGGTTCTATGCTCCATAAGGTGATCAGCTGGAGTGGTGGTTCTATGGTCCATAAGGTGATCAGCTGGAGTGGTGGTTCTATGCTCCATAAGGTGATCAGCTGGAGTGGTGGTTCTATGCCCCATAAGGTGATCAGCTGTAGTGGTGGTTCTATGCTCCATACGGTAATCAGCTGGAGTGGTGGTTCTATGCTCCATACGGTAATCAGCTGGAGTGGTGGTTCTATGCTGCATAAGATGATCAGCTGGAGTGGTGGTTCTATGCTCCATACGGTAATCAGCTGGAGTGGTGGTTCTATGCTCCATAAGATAATCAGCTGGAGTGGTGGTTCTATGCTCCATAAGATGATCAGCTAGAGTGGTGTTTCTATGCTTCTGTGATAGGGTGGGCGAGATGATGATGATGCTGATGTGATATTTGATCACTCTCTTGCACACTCGCAACCGACCCGATTCAACAATAAAACTCTGATTCTTAAGTCAGGGGCTGTATTTATTTCTACAACCCTATCAGTGACATTAAGAGCACACTGAAGCAAACATTAAATAAATAAACCAACAAACCAAACACCAAACAAACACCCAGCCTGTGCTCGATTGCTAATGTGCTCAAGGCATTTACAGCTTGGCTCTGGTGTCTAACTTCGTTTGTTCTCTCTGGGCGGCTTTTGCAAAATAGGCCCTTTCGCCGCCCGCTATCTCTCTATATAGGCTCTAGGCTAATCACTCAACTTTAGTGCGCTGCGCGGATTAATTGCGCCACGCAACTAACACACGCGATTATCGCTCTAGAAATAGCGAAAACACAAATAAAACCTACAGCTATTTAATATAACACACAACTATCAAATATAACTAATTTTTAGGCTTTATTATGGCCTAGTAATAAATCTTCTACTGAGTCAGACTCTTCACATCCCGGCGTGCTGCGCGCACATCAAAAATATATGGGCAATAAACATGCCTTGAACATGAAGGGGGCGTCTTTACGACCCCATCACACTCCATAAGATGATCAGCTGGAGTGGTGGTTCTATGCTCCATAAGGAGATCAGCTGGAGTGGTGGTTCTATGCTCCATAAGGTGATCAGCTGGAGTGGTGGTTCTATGCTCCATAAGGTGATCAGCTGGAGTGGTGGTTCTATGCTCCATAAGGTGATCAGCTGGAGTGGTGGTTCTATGCTCCATAAGGTGATCAGCTGGAGTGGTGGTTCTATGCTCCATAAGGTGATCAGCTGGAGTGGTGGTTCTATGCTCCATAAGGTGATCAGCTGGAGTGGTGGTTCTATGCTCCATAAGGTGATCAGCTGGAGTGGTGGTTCTATGCTCCATAAGGTGATCAGCTGGAGTGGTGGTTCTATGCTCCATAAGGTGATCAGTTGTAGTGATGGTTCTATGCTCCATACGGTGATCAGCTGGAGTGGTGGTTCTATGCTCCATAAGGAGATCAGCTGGAGTGGTGGTTCTATGCTCCATAAGGAGATCAGCTGGAGTGGTGGTTCTATTGGAGTGCTCCTCCATAAGGTGATCAGCTGGAGTGGTGGTGGTTCTATGCTCCAGTGGTGGTTCTATGCTCCATAAGGTGATCAGCTGGAGTGGTGGTTCTATGCTCCATAAGGTGATCAGTTGTAGTGATGGTTCTATGCTCCATACGGTGATCAGCTGGAGTGGTGGTTCTATGCTCCATAAGGTGATCAGCTGGAGTGGTGGTTCTATGCTCCATAAGGAGATCAGCTGGAGTGGTGGTTCTATGCTCCATACGGTGATCAGCTGGAGTGGTGGTTCTATGCTCCATAAGGTGATCAGCTGGAGTGGTGGTTCTATGCTCCATAAGGTGATCAGCTGGAGTGGTAGTTCTATGCTCCATAAGGTGATCAGCTGGAGTGGTAGTTCTATGCTCCATAAGGTGATCAGCTGGAGTGGTGGTTCTATGCTCCATAAGGAGATTCAGCTGGTGATCAGCTGTGGTTTCTATGCTCCATAAGGTGATCAGCTGGAGTGGTGGTTCTATGCTCCATAAGGTGATCAGCTGGAGTGGTGGTTCTATGCTCCATAAGGTGATCAGTTGTAGTGATGGTTGTATGCTCCATAAGGTGATCAGCTGGAGTGGTGGTTCTATGCTCCATAAGGAGATCAGCTGGAGTGGTAGTTCTATGCTCCATAAGGAATGAAAACGAAGATGAAAATGATGATTCTGTAGATTTCGCCACAGTTTCTGGTCACACATTAGCATGATAAATATCTTGGGGAAATCTATCGAGATAAGAGGAACGTTTTACTAACATGTTTTTAAGAGCTCAAATTTGAACGGAATCTGAAATAAAATTCTATTCTCTGTATTATCACAATTTCCATTTTCGTTCACTTCTGAGCACAGAGCCACATTTGCAGCAGGTCCTTATAGCAAGCTTACACTACAGCATGAATGTGCTCCCTCGGTGACAGTTATTGTAGTACTGTACATTATTGTGCATGATAAGGTTGCCAGTCCCATGCATAAACGTCGTATTACTCGTCATATTACTCTTAGACGTGAACGGTAGAAGTAAACATATTCTTTTTTTGTCTCCTCGGAGATCCCAGCCTGCACGGACAATACAAATTTGTATTAGTTTTATATTCGTCAACATCACCACTATGTACTCCGCTTCTTTCATTCATTCATAACCCTCCATTCCCAAAGGAGCATAGGCCTTCAACAAACACATGCCAAGTCCCCGCTTCTTTCATTCATTCATAACCCTCCACTCCCAAAGGAGCATAGGCCTTCAACAAACACATGCCAAGTCCTTCTGCCACGTGCCATCATTTCAAGTTCTTTCCACGTTCTCCTCATCATTTTCACCTCTGTTTCCAGCTCTCTTCTCCATGTACTTCTTGGGTCTACCTCTGCCTCTCTTGCCCTGGGGGTTCCAGAACAAGGACTGCCTTGTAATGCTATCAACAGGTTTCCTCAGTGTGTGTCCTATCCATCGCTATCGTCTTCTTCTCATCTCTTGTTCCACTGGCACTTGTCTAGTTCTTGTCATCAGTTCTACGTTGGTAACCTTGTCATACCATTTTAATCCCTCTATTCTACGCAAGCACCCATTTATGAAAGTCTGTAGCTTTTTGGTTGTTGTCTTTGTTGTTCTCAGTGTCTCAGAGCCATACAATAGGACTGACTTCACATTTGAGTTGAAGATTCTTATTTTCGTGTTGGATCCGATTTCTCTTGATCTCCATATATTTCCCAATGCAATGAAAGCTCCCGTTGCTTTTTGTATTCTTGGTTTGATATCACTGTCTGTCCCTCCAACTTTGTCTATATTGCTGCCAAGATATGTGTACGATTCTACATCTTGTATTGGTGTTTCTTCAAGTTCAACCCTGTTATCATTACCTGCATTTATTCTCATTATTTTTGTCTTTTCCCTGTGTATTTTCAGGCCCAATTGCTGTGACCTCTCATCTAGTGTTTTCAACTTGTCCTGCATGTGATTACGGTTATGGGACAGAAGAGCCAAGTCATCAGCAAAATCCAGATCATCCAACTGCTTAGTCAGAGTCCACTGGATTCCATTTCTGTTTTGTGTTGTCGACGATCTCATTACCCAGTCTATTGCTAGTAAGAAAAGAAATGGAGGCAAAAGGCATCCCTGTCGCACTCCTGTTCTTATCCCAAACGGTTCTGTAAGCTGTCCTTCGTGAAGAACTCTGCATGTCATGTCTTCATATGTTTTCTTTATTAAATTAATGATCTTCAGGGGAACTCCATAACACCCCATCAATTTCCAAAGTGATTCTCTGTCTACACTGTCAAATGCCTTTTCGTAGTCCACATATCCGATGTATAGTGGTGAATTCCATTCCAGACTTTGTTCAACTATTATTCTCAAAGTGGCTATCTGGTCTGTACATGATTGTCACGAACGGTTTATAGAATGAATGTCAGTACTCATGCTCCGGTGGGAACTAGATATGTTTATGTAAGTTGCGAGTTGAAGTGAGTGAATGTTAAGTTTGACTGCGGGCATGAATGCATTAGTAGCAGTAAGCGCTAATGTCGAGTTCACGGGCATGGCTGAGTTGTTGTGAACGAAGTGGTGGTGAAGACTGGTCAGGTGTGAAAAGGGTCATGGGTAAAAAGGTCATTCGAGACAGAGATTAGAGCGAGGAGAGATTACGTGGAGAGTGAAGGCGAAATGGTTGAAGAAAAATAGGAAATATATTAAGATATTGTGAAATTCGTTCCATGAGATGCTGTTCTAATTATGCACATCATACGTTGTGCTTTTCTTATGTGATGATTTATGGCCAAAGCGGCAGTCTGCCTGTGTTATTGTGTTATACTCAAGTTTGTGACATAAAGTCGTCGGATATCGTATCTACGTGTTGGAGTTTAGTGAATTAACAATTAGCTGTGAAAAACGAGCCATGTTTGTCGCTCCATGTGTAGGTAATACATATTTGTCAATGTGTACACACAGCAAGCACTTGACAATTTTGGGGGCTCGTAAGTGGAAGAGAGGACCCACCCCTAATTTTCTGCAGAATTTTTGACAATTTCGCCTTCTCATGAATTGTTGTTGAAAAATTACATCAACCGGAACAGAGAACTAGGCCTATTTGTTTGAATCAGGTCACAAGAACTTAATGTGCAAAACTGAAATCTTCATTTCAGTGATAGTCAGCAAGGGTATAGCTGCAGAAGGACTGAATATTTAAGAGCGAAGAATAGTTTAATCACTGTAGGAGAGGCGAAGGGACAGTTTTGACGAAATCGACAGTGTTATTTTGGAAAGTAGCACGAAGAATGAAAAGGCGGTAATCAGTCTTGTTTACCTCGGCGCACTGATATTATGTTATTCCGCCCCGTGATGAGTGTGCTGATCTGTCGTCGATTTATCTGTGCTGCGTAGTTCGGCATGACTGTTGTCACGAAAAATCGTCTGCTGGGTCTTGTAATGGAATAACAAGGCCATTGTTTTGCTGGTGATCGGCTGAAATCATAACATCTTGCCTGGAGATGGTGTAAGCAGTGAGAGAGGCATTTTCCTTTGCTACCCTTTGGACCAGTAGTGAAGTAGATCCGGTTCACCGTACTGAGAGCTCAGGTGCACGTAGGTGCTGATTTTGATATTTGACTGTGCTGTGTTACGACGTGAAGCGTGTTGTTTGTGGTGTCCATCATTGAGCTGTAACACCGGGACTAAAAGCCTGTGCCTATCTCAAGTGGAGCAGCGGACACAGGATATTGTTAAGTTAAGTTTGTTATTAATTTTGTTAATTTCCAGTCTTCTGTTTACTTGACTTGTGCGTCTGTATATTTTCTTTTATATATATATATATAGGCTATACTTTTTTTAATTAATTTATTTGGTTATTTATTTCTTCCTTGATAAGGTTATTGCCCGGAACTAATATTTGGTTTTGTGTGTTTTTTTCTTCTTTCCATTCTTTCTTCAATAGCATTTTTAATTAACGTTATATTTGAACCCTATGATGTTATATTTAAAGGTGTACTAAACTTAGTTTATTTTGATATTAGTTCCTTTTAGGACGACAATTTTGCTGCGTCATATCTAGACTTCCTTCTGTCTATCACTTCTACAGTGTACTCGAAACTTATGTTATTTTTATATTAGCTCTTGTTATTAGTTAAGTATTCATATATTCATTCCTGTTTGCCCTTGCTGCAGGGTGCACGAGTAGAGCTCTTGTGGTACTTCATTGTCCAGTGTTTTGTTTTTGTTTCGTTCATATTGTGTGGTAGTATTTAATTTCGATTTCTGTATAAGGGTGATTTTGAGTGGTGAGCACAATCCATCTTTCTTCATTGAAGAAATTTGCCTTGTGTTGTCTTTAATAGGTTTTGTGAGACAAATTACGCTGTAGGGAACCCAATCTGTCTAAGACTTGGGGAGTTGTGAAGCCTCGTGTAATTTGCGGAACAATTGTTGGCGTTAGTTGTTTGCATTTAGTTAGTTTGTCTTGTATAATAGTCTTTCTTTCGTGGTGTTTTTCTGGCATGATTCTCAGTCCTTTGCTCTGCTATCCGTGTGTATAAGTTATTTTACGATATCCTGTTTTTGTTCATTCGATAGGTTTGGGTGTAAATATAAGGTCTATTCTTACTTTCTTGGTCTATAACTTCCTCTCCACTGGCCTATCAGTTGTTGTAGCGTCGTGTGTTCTGTCATTATCATTTCAATCATCATCATACCATTTGTGTTAACATAAGCAGACACATTTTATTTTGGTCTATTACAGTTTGTAATGCCTACAGACTGATACAAGAGATTAACCCAGTGTGTAGACTCAGTGTGAAGAGTTGTTCAAAATCTGTTGTGTATGACAGACGTTCTTCATAGGTGAAGGGGTATCCATTATAGTTTTCCACACCATTTGACATATCAGGTGGTATACATTTTTTTCCCTCTCTCCTTAATTGTTTTTTGGATGCATAATTTTTTTCATAGTTAACATAGTTGATACATATTACAGGATGTCTAACCTCTTGGATTTTATCACCAAGGGAGAGGCACTTGGGAAATCAGGGGATGAACTTGAATTATGGGCCAAGACAAATTTTGTGGATGCTGAGGAACGGAGGGAACGCAATGAGGAAAGAGATCTTAGGAAGTTAGAAATTGAGGCTGAAAGGGAAGCAAAGAAAGAAGAAACAAGGAAAGCTGAAATTGAGGCTAAAATGGAAGCAAGGAAAGCTGAAATTCAAGCGGATAAAGAAATTACTTTGAAGAAACTGGAACTTGAGGCTGCTAGTTCTAGACCAGCTACTAAGGAGTCTACTCGTCCTTTCAAGCTGCGACTCCCATCCTTTGTTGAGGGCGTCGATATGATGGACGTGTATCTAGAAAGATTTCAACAAGAAGCAGTATCTTGGAAGGTTAAAAAAGAAGATTGGCCATCTCTGCTCAATAATTTGTTAACCGGAAGAAGTTTACAATGTGTCTTTGCTTTGCCAGTAGAGGATCGCATGAATTATGACACGGTGAAAGAGACACTGCTTCGAAGATTTAGACTGACAGCTCAAGGGTACCGTGAAAGATTTAAGGAGGCTATTCCTACAACAAGCAATGACTTTAGTGAGTTTATTGCGGAAATCAAGTTGCTGTTCAATAGGTGGATTGAACTATCAGGTATTGTGAAGGATTTTGATGGGCTATCTGACCGTATGCTACAGGACAAGGTTCTATCGTCTTGCAATCCAGAGTTAGTGGCTTTTCTACAAGAGCGAAAGCCAAAAGATATAAATATTATGTCAGAGCTAGGGCAGCAGTATGTCAATGCGCATCCGGGGAAGCCGATTCACAAGCAGATAGTTGCTGAGACCTTTCCAGCATGTGTGGCTCAGGATAAAACTGAAAAGAAGCCATACATACATCCCAGGGCCCGCAGCTTAGACAGGTATGTTGATAAAGATGGTGGAAATAGAAGATGGAACGGGGACAGAAGATATTCTCCTAAGAGACAGTACCCGTCGTTTGGGTCAGGCTACAGTAGAAGGGGTTGTTATAAGTGTGGCTCAAGGCGTCATCTATCTTATCAGTGTGGGAGGGACCCAGAGATGTGTCCCTTTAACCCACAAAGAAGTCCATATGCCAGCCCAAAGAAAAATTATAATGGCAGTCCAAAGAGAAGCTCTTACAAGCGCCAAGAGACGGATTCCAACTGCCCCAATTGTAATGAGAGAAGAAACAGTCGAAAAGAGAGCCCAAAGGAAAACACTGAGCATGCAAATTCAGCTACTGTACTTGATACATTTAATAGCGAGGAGTGTGAGGGGTGCAGACCATTGTTCGAGCCTGATGGCAAGCCTATTTTAATATGTGGACACACTTTGCCTTGCCTTTCATCAGTTGATGGGAATGGCACCTTAACTTTACATAAGGGTTTTGTGGAGAATAAACCTGTATCTGTTTTGAGGGACACGGGCTGTACAACCATTGGCATTAGGAAGACATTGGTTAAGGATACGTATTATTTTGGAAAGATAGCCAAATGCATTACATTTGGTGGTAATGTCGAGTACTATCCATTGGCGATTGTGCAGATCGACACCCCTTTCTTGTCGGGTAGAGTTCGAGTATGCATCTTTGACTCTCCCGTCGTTGATCTCATTATTGGAAATGTTAATGGGGTTCATGATTGCACCAGTCAGGATATTGAGGAGTGGGAAAATGGGCATGATTTGTTTGCTAACGCAGTAATGACGAGGGCTCAGACTAAGGCGGATGATGCAAATATTATGATATCACAACCCAGTAATATCCCTGGGGTGCCTACGGTTGCTGGAATTACAGCATCTGATTTTGTAGACATGCAGAGGAAAGACATTTCACTTCTGCCTTTGTTTCAGTTGGCTGAGTCCAAGAACATACGGCATACCAAGTCTGCTCGATACTGGTTTGAGGTTAGGAACTCCATTCTAATCAGATGCTTTGCAGAGCAACATTCAGTCATTACACAAGTGGTTATTCCAGTGGAACTGAAGAATACAGTGTTAAGGACAGCACATGATATCCCTTTTGCGGGTCACATGGGTATTGCAAAAACTCGCTGTAGAGTGTTGTCCCAGTTTTATTGGCGTGGATACAATAAGGATGTGAAGGTTTACTGTCGGTCGTGTAAAGTATGTAGGAAGACAAGCCAGACAGGAAGGACTCCCAAGGCACCATTAGTAGCAACAGATTTGGCATTTCGCCCTTTTCAGAAGGTTGCAATAGACATTATTGGGCCCCTTCCAGTTATGTCTGATCGGGGGTATAGATTTATTCTAACATTGGTTGATCTATGTACAAGGTGGCCTGAAGCATTGCCAATGAAATCCATCACATCAAAGGATATAGCAGAGGCTCTAATGAGCTTATTTAGCAGATTAGGATTTCCTGAAGAGATTTTGTCTGACAGGGGCCGGCAATTCATTTCAGAAGAGATGAAACACATATCTAAACTGTTAGACATAGCCCAAGTGTTCACCACCCCGTATCATCCTCAGAGCAACGGGGTCTGCGAGCGGTTCAATGGGACACTGAAAAGAATGCTAGGTAAGGTTACAGGAGATTTTCCACAGTTGTGGGATAGATACCTACCGGGAGTTTTGTTTGCATACAGGGAGATGCCACAAGAGAGCACAGGATTCTCACCGTTTGAGCTAGTATTTGGCGCAAATCCTCGGGGTCCAATGAAAATTTTGAGAGACTTACTGACCGGGAATTACGCTGATGATAGCGTTAGGTCAAGTTATGAGTATGTCATTGACTTGCGAGAACGCATAATTACATCGTGTTCGATAGCACGTGAGGCATTACAGACATCAGGTGCAAGGTATAGAGCAATAGAGCATACGCCAATAGGAATAGCAAACTTGTATCCCTCAGTCCTGGCAGCGAGGTATGGTTGTTGCTACCTACCAAAGAAAATCACCTGCTAGTGAGCTGGCAAGGTCCATTTCAAGTAAAGAAACAGATTACCGATGTGGATTATCTGATATAAGTCCGAGGGAAGGAGAAGATTTTCCATATTAATATGCTAAAACCATATGTAGTACGTCCAACTGAACTGGAACCAGTTGTGAATGCTGTTATTGATAGTACAGTTACTGTAGCTAGTGCAGCAGTCATCGAGGAAGATGGAGAGAAAGGAGAGGAAGTCAATCTCCATATCCCACTATTGGCATTGGTTGCCTCGGAGTCATTGAGAGATGTAGAGGTCTCTGCATCTCTCCCACAGCATCAGAGGAAACAGGTGAAGTCACTGCTGTGCGAATTTCAAGATGTGCTCACAGATATTCCTGGAAGAACTGATTTAGTTGAGCATGATATTAAACTGACCTATGGAGAGCCCATCCGGGTGAGACCATATCCTATTCCACTACATTATACTTCTGCTGTTGAAAAAGAAGTGAATGATATGTTACGCTTAGGTGTTATCTCCCCATCTGAATCATCATACTCATTTCCCATGGTCATCGTGCGGAAGAAGGATAAATCTCTACGGATATGTATAGACTTCTGCCGCATGAATAGTGTCACAGTGATAGATGCGGAACCTATGCCCAACCAAGAGGTCCTCCTATCCCAAATAGCGGGGACAAAGTATTTTACCAAACTAGACTTATCGAGGGGGTATTGGCAAATTCCCTTAGCAGAAGGCGCTAGGCCACTTACAGCATTTTACATGCCAGTGGGCATTGGTGCGTGTCTGATGCAAGAACATGATGGGTTTCTACATCCTGTCATGTATGTCAGCAGGAAGTTGCTTCCGGCTGAAACGCGATATGCCACTATAGAGAGAGAGTGTTTAGCCATTATTTGGGCTGTTTCCAAACTCTCTAGGTATTTGTTAGGATCTCATTTTGTACTGGAAACGGACCATTGTCCTTTGACTTTTCTTAAGTCATCTAGATCACCAAATTCACGTTTGACAAGGTGGTCGTTGTTGTTACAACAGTAAAACTTCACTGTTTTTCCTATTCAGGGTAAATTAAATGTTCTTGCAGATTCGTTATCTAGATTATGAACACTTGCTTGTAGTAAATGGGTGTGTTTTTTTTTAACCACCATTTCTATGTAGTATTTGATACTTGTACATGAATAATGTTTTGTCAACTGTATTTTGCATAATTTTTGTATAAGCTAAGTTCTTATCATATGTTGTGTATCCAGTACAGGGTTATAGAACAGATAATCTCCGGTATAGGAGAATTTGGTGAAATTGATGTAATGTATCACCTTTAATTTTGTGTGTAATTAGAGATGCATGATTTTTGCCATATGGTTGCTGTTGTATTTTTCTAACAACTCGGTTCTATTGTAATTTTTTTATATTTTATTTTTGTGTTCTTCAGAATGTTATTATTGATTATTTGTAGATGGCATATTTTCACACTGATGCTATAGATTTTGCCCACATATGTAATCAGAGATTTTGGATGGTTGGTTTCCTGATATCTACCACCCATCCAGTGAAAAACTATGTTTTTCACTTGGAGAGGGAGGGGTGGATGTCACGAACGGTTTATAGAATGAATGTCAGTACTCATGCTCCGGTGGGAACAAGATATGTTTATGTAAGTTGCGAGTTGAAGTGAGTGAATGTTAAGTTTGACTGCGGGAATGAATGCATTAGTAGCAGTAAGCGCTAATGTCGAGTTCACGGGCATGGCTGAGTTGTTGTGAACGAAGTGGTGGTGAAGACTAGTCAGGTGTGAAAAGGGTCATGGGTAAAAAGGTCATTCGAGACAGAGATTAGAGCGAGGAGAGATTACGTGGAGAGTGAAGGCGAAATGGTTGAAGAAAAATAGGAAATATATTAAGATATTGTGAAATTCGTTCCATGAGATGCTGTTCTAATTATGCACATCATACGTTGTGCTTTTCTTATGTGATGATTTATGGCCAAAGCGGCAGTCTGCCTGTGTTATTGTGTTATACTCAAGTTTGTGACATAAAGTCGTCGAATATCGTATCTACGTGTTGGAGTTTAGTGAATTAACAATTAGCTGTGAAAAACGAGCCATGTTTGTCGCTCCATGTGTAGGTAATACATATTTGTCAATGTGTACACACAGCAAGCACTTGACAATGATCTATTTTGTCGAAAACCTGCTTGTTCATCTCTCAGTTTCTTGTCTATGGACTCTTTTAATCTTTCAAGGATAATCCTGTTTAATACTTTTCGTGGCACTGAAAATAACATTATTCCTCTATAATTTGTGCACTCTTGTAAATTTCCCTTCTTAGGCAACTTAACCAGATATCCTTCCTTCCATTCTGCTGGTATCTCTTCCTTTTCCCAGACTTTACCAAGTAATTTATATAACATCTCTGTAGCAGTGTCGACATCTGCTTTGATGGCCTCTACTGGAATGCCATCGGGTCCAGACGCTTTTCCATCTCTTAGAAGCTTTATGGCTTTCTTTATTTCTTCCTTCGTTGATCTTTCACCATTAATTTGTAGCTCTTCTTCTGCTGGCTGGATGTCCGGGAAGTTATGTGGAGCTGGTCTATTGAGAAGGTCCTCAAAATATTCTGTCCACCTCTTCATTTGCACTTGTATATTGCTGAGCAGTTTTCCATTCTTGTCTTTTATGAGGCTTATTTACCTGTCAGCTTCTTTGTGCTGTTTTACAGTTCTCTCATATTTCCTTTGGCTGCAGCATCTTCTGCCTCTCTTGCCAACTCCTCAATATACTTCCTCTTGTCTCTTTTGATACTTCTTTTTACTTCTTTGTTTGCTTCCGTGTACACTTCTTGAGCCTTGGCTTTGGAACTTCTGGTTTTGCTTGTGTTTAAATCTGCTTTCTTGTTTTTTCTGTCTTTTATCTTATTGATGGTTTCTGTTGTTATCCATGCTTTTAATGTCGTTCCCTTTTCCCCATTATTTCTTCACATGTCTCATTCCATACAGTTTTGATTTGCTGCCAATAGTCTTCTGTATTCTCTACATCTTCCAGCTGCTGGAGCACTTGGAATTTGTTGGATATTGTGACCGCAAATTTGTCTCTTGTTTCTTGATTTCTTAGATGTCCGACATTAAATTGTTGTCTATAATTTTGCATTGTTGCATATCTCTTAAGAAAGGTAGCAATTTCACTCCAGAACTTTCCTTTTTTTAAGTGCTAAACAAAATTTATTAAATTACAATGTTCAAATCAGGACAGACATTTCACTTCAGAATTCCAATCCCTAGTGATATACAACATTTAACAAATTGCAATATAGTAAAGGCAGCAATTTTAGTCCAGATTTCTCTCTCTAGTGCCATACAACAATTCACGAGTTACAATATTATAGTAAAGGCAATAATTTTACTCCCCATTCTCATCCTTATTGATAAGAAACATTTAACAAATTACAACATTATAGTAAAGGCAATAACATTACTCCAGACTTCCCTCCCTAGTTCTATACAACATTTGACATGTTACAATATTATAGTAAAGTCAGCCATTTCACTCCAGAACTCCCATACTTAGTATTATACAGCATTTGAAAAGTAAAAAGATTCACGGTATCGTCACGCTTCAGACCTCCCAGCTGTAAATGGGTACCTGACTTCTCTCTTGAGTTAGGGAAATAAAAGGCAGTGAGGAAGGGTACTGGTCACCCCACCTCTCTATGCATGACTGTGACGTGTAATGTAAATATAGCCACGGAGATCCGATCACCTTTGCTTCCTCATTTAGTGTTTATGTTCTGCGAAGGCAAAAACCACGCAATTCGCTGTCTGTTGACTCACTTTTGAAGTCACGCCTATTCTTTCTGTTTTCTTGCGCTAACGGTTTGTTTACCTGAGTTCTCACGCGAGGTGATCTGTCAATCATCGGATAGTGACAGAAAGCACGTGGGGAAAAAGATCAGACTCGGTAGCAAATTCAAGGGCAATAATAATACTTCCCGACCACCTTTTATGTCCAACATTTTCAGGGGACTTAAGTGTTTGATCTATGGCAGGGGGAGGAAATCTAAGAAGGCCCGTTTGCACGGCATGTCTTCTGATGTCGTTCGGCATCGCGGGTAGAGCGAACCATAGAATCCTTTATCTCGGAAGCCAAGCTCGTTGATTTTCCTTGCTACGCCGAAGGTGTGAATTGTCACATCTTTTAGAGATATTGCACAAAATCTGTATTTATACTGCGTTCTCTCCAAGTCAGTTATCAAGTCTTTCAGGAAATTTTAGATAATCTAAACGCATACGCTAGAACCCATGTGAAATAGTGAAGTTAATAGCCTTCGTGTGGGGATTATTCTGTTTTCTGGTAATAATATAAGTTGTGCTAAGTGTTAAATGTGTTAAAGTTTTACCGTTTTATTCACTGTGAGTCCCTAGCGCTAAGACTAGCGGAATTGCAAACGAGTAGATATTTTCTTACCAGTTGTTCAGCTTAATGTAAAAAATCCATCAACCATTTTTTTTACATCAGAAGATATGGTTTAGCTGACTAAGTATAATGCTATGAGTGACGGATAAAGTGACAGAGTAGAATGCACATTATATTCTCATTGTGTGAAAATTTTCTCAATGACTAGTGTTTAATATCATGTGTAAAAAACGATAGACGCCGACAATCAACTAGCTAGTTATGACAGGCGATATTTGTTAAGGGCACGTAGTCATAATTAAATTATAACTGACATTGTGCGCTGATTGTTTTACCGGATCGGAGGGGGGAAAGGTGGCATGCCTTTACAAAACCCGCACTCGTTAAGCGACGCGCGATAGTATGGGCTAAGATACCGTGTGCCTTTTAATTTAATTAGGTGACGGAGAGGATAAGAGATCATACCTTACGCTTGATAGCATAGGATATTGTCATTTTGGTTAAATGTTTTGTTTTCTTCCTAATATAGTGCTTGATCAAAACCCAGCGGCCAGCGGTTCTCTATTGTGGTCTTTTCCTCAGTTACTGAAGGAGTAATAGTTGTCGTTTTCCATGGCGTTCGTCCCCAGTACAGGTGTGAATAGGAATTGGCAAGGCGACAAAACTAACATTTTAACGGTAAATTTGAGTTTATCAGCCCGCTGTGGCAATATACATAACATTTTTTTCCGACTTCTGACAGTCATTTACACAAGTGGATTTTATCCAGGAGAATACGCTGTTTCATAATCGGCACTCACGCCAGAGCAAGCCGATAGAATTATCATAATTAACAGTTTTAGCAACCATATGTTTTCCTGCTGTTTACTGGGAATGCCATATCTCAGAGAATTCCGGCATTAACTATTCTAGGTGACAATTCTTCTTCTTCTCTTCTTTGATCCTTAGCTGCCGACCGTCAAAGCAGTCAGTGGCCATTACGTCTGGTGGCGTCTTGTAGGGCAACAACAAATTGATTCCACTTTGCTCGGTCGGCGGGCATCCTTCGTACATGCCCCAACTCTGGTTCATTCTTTGCATCTCAGCCTCCACAGTCCTCCGCCAAGTTGTTTTTGGTCGGCCTCTCTTTCGTTTTTCTTCATGGTCCATAGCATAGCTGCTCTTGTGATGGCATCGGGATCTCTTCTGAGGACATGGCCAACCCAGCTCCAGCGTCTGCCAGCTATGATGGTGCGCATGTCCTCTTGCATGCTCCGAGTAAGCAGATCTTGGTTGGTGATGATATTCGGCCAAAAGATTCGGAGAATTTTTCTTAGGCATGTTGTGTGAAAAGAGGACAATTTCGACATTTCCTTCTCTGTAACTCTCCAGCTCTCCGCGCCATAGAGAAGCACAGAAAGCACACAGCTCTGATATAATCCTAATTTTGTGCTTGTGCTGTACTGAGAGGACTTCCAGATGTTGTTTAGACTAAAAAAGGCTGTTCTTGCTTTGTTCATTCTGTTGTTGATGTCTTTGCTTGCTCCGCCGTCTGGTGTTACTATGCATCCTAGGTATGTGAAGGCATATATGCACATTCATGGATTATTCTTCCAAAAGATTGTTTCACCAGATTAGGTAAGGAGCAAATGAATGGCCACGTATAACAGAGAGGGAGAGAGAGAGAGAGAGAGAGAGAGAGAGAGAGAATTATTTTCTTTTGTTACAGGAAACATCGAACCTGCAAACTTCTGTTTTTTAACTATTGTTAATTTTTTTACTGGATAGCATTTTAGTGGGAACTTGTTCTTTTTCTTTACTGTCTATTCTATATCCTAGTGTTAATCTGTGACCTTTTGGGATATTAACTTCCTTTGTGATCTTTTTTCCTCAACAAGGGGGAGGGCACTTATTGGGTTAATTTCCTATATCTGTAAACATGATTATATTGATTTATATATGTTTGATGTTGTAAAGTGCCAGGAAAAGTATTAAACAGGTTTATCCTTGAGAGATTAAAAGAGTCCATAGACAAGAAACTGAGATATGAACAAGCAGGTTTTCGACAAAATAGATCATGTATAGACCAGATAGCCACTTTGAGAATAACAGTTGAACTAAGTCTGGAATGGAATTCACCACTATACATCGGATTTGTGGACTACGAAAAGGCATTTGACAGTGTAGACAGAGAATCACTTTGGAAATTGATGGGGCATTATGGAGTTCCCCTGAAGATCATTAATTTAACGAAGAAAACATATGAAGACATGACATGCAGAGTTCTTCACGAAGGACAGCTTACAGAACTGTTTGGGATAAGAACAGGAGTGCGACAGGGATGCCTCTTGTCTCAATTTCTTTTCTTACTAGCAATAGACTGGGTAATGAGATCATCGACAACACAAAACAGAAATGGAATCCAGTGAACTCTGACTAAGCGACAATCAGGCAATTAACACCTGGGTTTGCGGTCTTAAAATTTTGTAATGAGTGTAGTGGAGAACGAAATTGACAGAGATACGGGCCCCAACGGTAAGGCGAATTGAAGGTCCAAAGATAACAGATTTTATTAACAGGGAAAAAACACATGATAATGCGTAGGCTGGCAGAATAGTAAACATGATACGCCACAAAGTTAGACGTCGACGGGCCACATGGATATTGATCCAGTAATTCAAAAAGATTAAGGATCACTTGCTATTATCAAAATGGAGGGGAAACGGCGGATCAAAAAGGAAAAAAATATGAAAAGAACTGCCTACGAACAAACAGATTGCATGGGGTTGGATTTGCCACGTCCGCGTAAAGGATAAGAATAATTAACCAGAAAGGCTTAAGGAGAATTATTCAATTGGGGGGAAGAAACGGAGAGAAAAGATAGCTCGCAACTCACGTTATTACCCAACACAAAAAAGTAAGCCAACGTCGTTGACAGAAGGGACCTTGCAGAGTATAATACGCCACAGTCAGGACTTTATTGGACTTGCTAAGGAATTAGCAACGTACCAAGAGTAAAGCAGCCACTTGATTTTTCCAGAATTCACGGCTAAAACGCAGATGTTTGGAATATTACAAAATTTAAAAAGTTTTTCCTGCTAAATTTTTAAATCTTAATATTAATGTTAGGAATATAAAAATTAGCTGGCCGGATGGCCCATTCTGAGCAGTGAACTAATATGTTCTTAATTTTACAGACGGATCGATAATATTGAAGATAATGACAAAAGACAGTGTTGTTCACATCATCGACAGACTGTATTGAATCTAAAAGTGTCGCTAATTGCACAAAAAAAACACGACATCGAAAAGTCGCAAGTGTGAAAATTCAAATTTACTTAGTATTGGATGGAAGGGATATTTGTGGTGGCTGTGTCTAAAAATAACTTTTAACGACAAAATTTTGGAGGGGGAGAGAAAGGTTGGTTCAAAAATCAAGTACATTTTTGTAGAAACACAAGTAGAGACGGACAGACTAACAGATAACCATCCATACTTGACTGAAGCATGACTGAAATGACTTTAGGGTAGGAAATTTGAATTTAAAATAAACCTAGGCAGTGATTGGCCACAGACAATCATATTATTAGCGCTCAGAGCGAAAGTGGGGCCATTCTTCAATAGTTGTTCAGTGATAGACACAGATTTTAAAGTGTGGTGATTTCCATATGAAAGAAAGTGTAAGAAGTTTAGGGACGCCATACTATAGCCAGCAGCTCAGCTGAGTTTTGCTAGCAATTCTGTGTTATTTATTCATAATCTGGTAAGATTGAAATTATTTCCTTATATATTTTGAATATTGTTTCATGTTCGAGTGATTTGATACTGCCATATCGAAATCTAGCCTTACAAACAAGTAGGGATTTGCTCTAGACCCCCCTGCCCTAGTCAGGGTCTAGGGACCAACAATGTACATAAACTCCAGCAAGGATTATGCAAGACAGATCAAGTGTTGAGAATAATGAAACATATTACCTATCCTCTTTAGGGCAGACAACTAATAAATATTTTTCAGAATCTATAGTCTGGGAGGATCTATCTGATGTAAAACCACCATGGTAAATGTGCTGTTTGGTCAGAGAGATCTGACCTGTCTGTATGATGTGGTTGTTGTGTCAGTGTTGTGTCCAGACGTGGGTAGAGAATAGATTTTGACACATGGCCCATACTTTGATTGCAGAGCTGCGAGTTTCTGTTGTCAACCAAGCAGTGACTATTCAGTTGGTGACTTTACTCGAGTGTATCTGTGCAGTACTTGTGACAGAGACCACCATTATTGCCCGCCAGCACGGAGAGGTGGGACCACAAGATTTCAGCACCAGAGCTACAACTACAAGATGAGTGAGCCTCTGGTCTGCTGGACATTCACCAACGCTGTGTAGTTACTAATACCCCATAAAAATTCCCACCATTTTCTGGACACTGTGTAGTCAATATAGACAGGTGTGATGAGGCCACCCCAACAGCACAAACAGTAACTATCCTCCCAAGTAGATGACTACTAGAACATTTTAATAAAACTAACTAGTATAGTACATATATATGTACACTATTGCATTTATGATATAATATTCCATGCATTTCTTTCATAATCTCTACATCCTTTTAAGTTCTGGTCAACCTAAAAAATTGATCCAGAACAAAATAAATGTAATATAATTCTATCAAAAAATTTACACTATTGAGTTAGTTCAGTGTGTTGTAATATTTATTAATATTATTAGTCTTGTTAAATATCTGTGGGTATATCTATAACCTATTACACCACACTACATAGCATAACCCTAGACACTTTACGTAGCCACATTCATTAAAAAAAATTAAGTGTGAGGTCGTAGTGGTAGCAAGAAAGGCCTTCTGACAATTCTCAACTACATTTTATCTCAGGAGCCTTCACAGCTGGCCTCATACAATTACAATTAGTAATATCACCATCATACAATACCATCAACACCACTACACTGAGGAAACCATATTGTTTGTCTGAGCAGCCGGCGATCCTTTTGTTTGACTGTCTGGAGAACGAACGATCACAGACGATAATCGTTTCACGGGCCCACCGCCGTGTGTGATTGTCGCAGGTAATCTGTCTGGCGAGTCAATATTTGAAGGTAGCATCTGGACATCAAATAGGTTCCCAGATTTTTTTTGTGAGTTGGCAGAAATATTACCACATGATTTGAAAGAGGTCACGCGTTGGAATATTAATGTAATATTTTAGGCACACGGGGCAGATTATGAATTTAAACACCCCTACCCACATTGTGCGAAAGAGCTTACGATTGGAATAAACATTGAATTTCATTGGAAATTTCGGCGGAAGTACCATCTGTGTTTTAAACTGAGAATGAGAGATATAATCAAGCAATTCAGAGACACAGAACACAGATAGCTTCGCAACTTCAAACGAGCAACTCCCAACAGCCAGAGCAAGAAGGATCGGACCTAGAATTCCATACGTATAAGTGACAGATCGAGTATTTGGGCAACTCTGATAACTTGAGAGTAAACCCGCATGTTGAAATACAAACTCTGAAAACTTAAGGGACCAGGACTTTAAATATTAGGACTGGATACCTAAGGAATTGGATCACACGTCATAAAAGAAACTTTCCCAGACCAAGTGTTTTGCAGATTCACCCGTCATAAAAAGGATTCAAAATTTCCAGACCAAATGATTCGAGAGCACATAACCTAAATTGCTCGTGTCCATTCTAAACTGTGCGAGGAGATTGTGTATAACTCAATTGGGGTAAGTGTAACATTTATATTTCAAATGTAAATTTGACATGTTTTTCTTGCTAAGTGGTTATATATGAGACTGGCAACCTCAACACACGAAAATAATATATTCATAAACCATTACAGCAAGCACTGGTGATCTCTTCTGGCTAGTCGTGCGGAAAACCGACAGCAGAGGTGACCCCAGACTCCGAATGAAGAAGTGATGACTGATTACATCACATGTGCCTAAAGTGTATAATATTTTGTGAGATATATGCACTTTGTTAACTGTAACCCATGCAACTCATTATTCGCGCCATCCAGACACATTTTCCCAGTTTAATACCCGGAAGAATATTGGTGATTTTTAATCATCTTCCCTGAGCTACACTGTGTACTCGGGAATTTAATTCTTCTGAGAGATTAACATTGGTGGGTGGACAGAGAGAATGCGCCTGTTAATTGGCAGCGCACAAATGTATTTAGGAGAGGCATTTGTTTTTCTATTGTCTAAACAGTTCGTGGAATGAAGCTAGTCGTGAGTGAAATACAGGGAATCAAAACCAACCGCCTAAATTGGACAAGTTGTGTAGAAAAGAGCCCTCACCATCGAAGAACGGACAAAAAAAAAAGTCTGCAGGACCCCCTTATATTAGTTAAGTGCTTATAAAAAGGCACCAGCAACTGGACATAATTTTCTGAACTATATCATCACCCTAAATCTCCGTGAAGAGAAAATTTGATTCCAATATAAAATTCACCAGCATTTCATTCATTTTAAACTGTTAATACTTATTGATTATTAAATTTGTTACCTGTTTTAAAACTAAACAATAGTTGTTTATTCAGTTATTACATGTATGAAAGCAAACATATGAGCCAAAATATTTAATATACATATATACAACTAGACATATATTTACCTCTAAACAGAGCTATACCATTATAAGAGGAAATTCGCTGAATTTACTCAGCTGGGGGCTTGAACGGGCTAAAAACCATTGCTTAAATCCTTCACAATAGCCGACGGACAGATATAAGTTAACAAATGTTCAGCGCTAAGCAGCATTGTTCTTGACTTCTGAAATATCTTGTGAACTACCCGTAAGGTAGAAGCGTCATTACCCTTCTATCTACATCTCTGCCAAGAGTAGTCTTGTGCGAAGGTAAACACCTTTGACGACTCATTTAGATACTCTTGAGTTTTGGCCACTGTTGGACCACTACGGCAAAGCAGGGGAGGCAATCTGTGACAATAGCAGAGTTGTCAAGTTTTTCCTGACGAGTCTCAAGTCTCTTAGTACAAGTCTCAAGTTGAGTCGCAAGTCCCCAATACTAGCTTCAAGTCGAGCCCTATTTTAGATCTAACACTGTTTATGCCCACAATCGCGCTTCATTGAACAATTATATCGATCAATACATATAATAATGAAAAATTTTAATATATATTTTATTACTTTTACTGACTTTTTATTCGACCCAAGTCTTTTCTCAATATTACATTTTATAAATATTATCTTCTCAAGCATACTACCCCCCCCCCCCCACCCCCCCCCCACAAAATAGAATGGATGGAATAATACACTTGATCAGCAATAAATCTTAACGCTTAAGCGAATTTACAGGTTACGGACACATTCTTAAATTAAGTGTTTTTGCCGTACCAATAAATGCGCGCGGTATATTTCTCCCTTAAGGTGGGATGGTATTGTTTACATAGCCAAAGAATATTATTATCTTGAATGTTGCTGTGTCTCGAGATGTTTATCTAACAATAGTGTCCAATTATGTCTGATAATATGAAGTACAATGTGTTTCCACAATGGAACTCTTGTAATGTTTGGGTGACATCGCGTAACACAAGAGCATTTCTTTTTCTGCACATTCAGAATGAGGACGGCGGGTCGTTTCACAAAAATTGGCAAGTCTTGAGTCGACTCGCTAATGCCTAAATGCCAAGTCGTCTCGAGTCGAGTTGCTGTGGTGACTTAAGTCCGACTCTCGAGTCTGAGTCGATTGACTCGAGTCGACAACACTGAATAATAGCATTATATGGAAATATATAAGGTGACCAGACGTCCCGGTTTTTCCGGGACAGTCCCGGTTTTCGACCATTTTTGATAATGTGTCCCGACTTTTTTTCGATGCAATCCGGGACGCCAATTTGTCCCGGTTTTGGACGAATTTGGCATAAATCTCACAGATTAAAAAAAAAAATTATTCCGTAGCTGACTTGAGGGAATTTTTAATTATTAGTGAACTGGCGCCGAAACAGCACAAGAGGTTGTCAGGACCGCGAATTAGTTTTGTAGTTCCAATGTGATATTCGCAGTTATTTGAAATTTTAGGTAGTGGTAAAGTACCAAGATTTTGCGTACGGTATACGTTTATTTAATTTAAACGGTGAACTATTTGTGCATATTTTGTTATTGTTGTAAGAAAATGGTACCAAAGCGTAAATGCAGTTTCAATGAAGATGAAATATATGTGCCTCCGGGTTTTCGATAAGCCATAGTGGACGTGGTGATATTAAGAACCACATAAGCAGTGAGAAACACAAGAGAGCCGTCGTTACAGCTGCATCAAGCTCGTCGTTAACCACTTTCTTCAGAGCTGATAAAATTGGTGACCAAGAAGAGCAATTAGCTATTATAGAAGGCGCATTTGCATACCATATAGTGCTACACAATCATACTTTCAGGTCTATGGATTGCATATCAAAATTAATTCAGGTTACTTTAGAGCCAAAATTTGCATGTGCACGTACGAAAACAGAAGCCATTATTCGAAATGTCTTGGCACCCCATATTCTAAATGAGTTAAGGTGTGACCTAGAAAAGTCTACATTTATTTCTGTACTGTCAGATGCATCCAACCACAAAGAATTCAAGATTTTTCCTTTGCTTGTCAGATACTTTGATCACAGTAATGGAGTGAAAATTAAAATATTAGAGTTAAAGTCATTGCCAGGTGAAACATCTGATATTGTAAGTAGTTTTCTTAATGACTGCATAACTGAAAATGGTTTAGACAGGAAAGTAGTTTGATTATGCGCAGACAATACAAATTCCAATTTTGGAGGTGCTGAAAGGAAAGGACAGAACAATGTTTTCAAAAAACTGCAAGAAAACCTTGGACATGGTCTTATAGGAGTTGGGTGTGCAGGTCATATTTTTCACAACACTGTTCGAACAGCTGCAGATGTACTGCCTCTTGATGTCGAGCTGATTATTGCTAAAATTTATCTACTCTTCAAATCATACACAGTACGAGTTGAAAGACTCAATGAGTTTTGCCAGTTTGTGGAAACAGACTTCCAGATGATCTTAGGTTATGCTCAGACTAGGTGGCTTGCTCTGCTGCCTGCTGTTGAAAGGGTTCTTCAGATGTTCCTGCCTCTAAAATCATATTTTCAATCTCAAGACAAATGCCCAGTTTTTATACAGACATTCTTTGAAAATCCTCTATCTGAGGCATGGCTTGTTTTTGTTCACAGTCAGGCCTCTCCATTCCACGAAGCAGTGCAAAAAATAGAGGGACATACGGTCACTGTGTTTGAAGTCATTGACAGCATCAACAGGTTGAAAATTATTTTGAAGTCCATACTGGAAGACTGTTTCTTGCCATCAAGAGTTAAGCTAATCCTTGAAAAGCTGGAAATGGAAGGACTTCCAAAGGAGTATGTGAAAAAGTTTCATGCTAGCGTTTCTTAGTTCTATGAAACAGCTTTCAATTATTTGAATAAATGGGCTGCAAAAAATTTTCAAGACCTAGAATCCTACAGCTGGGTAACGCTGAACAGAATTCCAATTTGGGCAGATATTGAGATATCATAATCACTAGTGATTCAAACATTACCTTCAGCCCATTTTACAGAAACTGAAATTTATGACGAATATGTCTATATGAAGCAGTTTGTTACTTCTCAGAAAATTAGTGAATGGAGTGCCAAAAAAAACATTGCCACCACAACGTTGGATTGAAATGGTTTCCCACTTCAAAAACAATAATGTGACATTTTCAAATATTTTGAAGTTGGCAGAGTTTTTTTTTCTGTCTACCTGGAACAAATGCTGCCACAGAAAGAGTGTTTTCTTTGATGAACAGCTTATGGGCAAGTGATAAAACACAGCTAGATGTTGAAACTTTGAAAGCTATGTTGACAACCAAAGTGAACTATGAGGAAACATGTGTCGAGTTTTTTAAGATGCTGCTTGCAAAGAAGGACCTATTGATAAAAATCCACTCATCTGAAAAGTACAGTAACTCAGCTTCACCTTAAGTAAGGATTATTGATGTTTTTTCTCTCTTATTAGTTTAAGTAGTTAAACTTATACAGTAAAATGTATGTTATTCAATGATATTCAAATGTATATATAAAATGTATATTATTTTTAATTGATATCAACCTGATTATTCCGGGACATGTAAGAATATTCAGCAATGAAAGTGAAGAATATAATTTCGCTAGGAGAAATATAGATTTATGTGGGTAAAAAACAATGGTGGTACCCAAAATCATAGTTCTAGGTGGGAAAAAAAGGAGGAGTGGTAACTCTGGTGGACAGTGATGCCACTCTGAATATTGAAAAAAAAAAAAGAATAAACATAGACGTTGAATATGCACTACCTCGAAAGCTTATGTGTATTTTATGATTTACGATTACAGTCATGCGCCGCATAACGTCCGTTCGGACAACGTCCGACCGCATATACGTCCGTGGTCCCATAAGGTTATAATAGAGTTCAGAAAACCCGATCGGAGAACAGGACGAAGCGGACGTAGCGAAAGCAACACCTTCCCGTACGCAACACGTGTATCTCATGTCTCTTGTATACAGCACAAAGCGATTGCGATGCCAGGCGTATAATGGAACAGTACATATATAACCTATAATACAGTACATATATAACCTATAATACAGTACATATGTCTTGATAGTCATAATAAACGCCTATGTTACTGGCCTATGTATGTATTGTACTGTACTTACTATCGTTATTTTAATGTGAACTTTCGAAAATACATTAGTAATTTAGTGTAAGTTCAGTATCTTTTACAGTACAGAACTGTACCAGCAACAGCCTCCAGACTCACCCTACTCTACGTTAGCTCTGCAAGCTCCAATTGTGGTAAGTACAGATTACATATTAGCCTATGTACAGTATAGGCCTACATTATTTTTCTACTTAACCCATATACTGTACAGTATTACATTGCCAGATACAGTACATTAGCTGAAATACAGTATTGTGTGTGTACAGTGTCTTGGCTATTTAGTCAATACAGATACACTACAGTATCCCATATAACTTTGCTAAGTATAAAGTATGGTGTTCGCACAACGCCCAAATAGCATAACATCCTATTTCGCAGAACGTATCGTGGACGTTAAGCGGCGCATGACTGTATATCTATACAATGTCGTATTTCAATGTCCGATTGGCTAAGTGGTTAGGGCGCTGGTCTCTAGCATAAAAGTTACCAAGGTTCCGGGATCGAAACCTGGAAGTGTCACGCTCCAGTCTACCTGTTCTAAATGAGTAGACGGTTCTGCTCTTGAGTTAGGGAGGCTAAAGCAGTGAAGACGGGAACTGGTCACCTTACCTCATAAAGCTGGGCCTAGTATAGGGAAATCTCTAACACTTCACTCTCCTGTGGAAGTATCTGTTATGGGAATAATTTTACTTTTGATCTTTTGTGACAGTGTCCTACCTAAACATCTAATACAAGGATCTGGGTGAGCATCATGTATAACGGAAACCAGTTTGGCGTGTTGTGGCCTCCTTTGTTATAGACCTAGTTGCAACTTTATCACGGTGTAGCTTATTGGTCTGTTTATTTTCACAATATATACTTGAGAGTAAAAAAAAAGTTTAATATTCTAAAATTAAAAATGCTTGAAGCTTGCGATGAAGATACAGATGTTCACTGAAACAAATATAACTTGGCGTCATGCGTCCATATGCTACTGTCATGAACTGATTGTAATATGGGTGTCAGTAACTTATGGTTACTCCATTCTTTGGAGCTGGTTTTGTTTATCTTATCTCTAAGAATAAGTGAGTTATGTCTGGTTATTGTTTGCGCGTAGTTTTGATCGGTTTACGTGTCTGACTGGCGTGTTATTAACGAGGTCGCATTTTAATGCTGGTCAGGTTAAAAGGGACATCTTCTTCTTCCTTCCTCGTTCGCCCTGAAAAGGACGGTGATTGCGTTGTGTCTGTTTACGCCGTAGCTGTGATATCTGCACCTTTCGGTCGACACATCCGACTTCAGCACGGCATTTTTTGGGACTGGGTTTGCCTTCCGTCTTCGATCCGTACTCGCTCAGCCAGACTGCACTGCTGCAGACTGTTTCCAGGACCACCACGTGGAGGTGGAGTACGGTCTTGGCCAGCTCTGGTTCGCTGACCCTGATGCAAGCAGTCAAGCTATGGGTCGCTGACGGCATTCTCTATTGCTGCATCTTTTGGTCCTAAAAGGGACATAACAAGGGTCATGTGTTAGAGCGCACAATTGAATGAGACTCGAGCTGAGAAGTGTATACTGAGTACAGCCAGTGCATGGGGATGCAGCATTGTGGTTGTTCATGTGATAATCTGACACATAGTGAGATTGTCACACTAACAATAACCCGTCAATAATGACGGAAGTAAATCAAAAACTGTAATATATTTTAAAATATTTTTAAATTCAATATAAAAGTTCTTTGATGACATTTGTTTTGTGAAGGTGCGTGGATTTGTTTCAAAGAATGTTCCCTGATAAAAAGTGTTTTTAACAAAAACTTTCAAGTTTTCATGATTTGTTCCTCGGGTGAGAGCGACATAGAGCTGGCCGTCTCCGAAAACAGGTTCAGGAAGGAAACCTCCTACATTATCAAAAGATTGTCCTTGCGCCTTATTGGTCGTCATTGCAAATGCTAAAATCACTAGGAATTGACGACGTCGCATCCTAAATGGCAAACTGCGCTCGCTCGGTTCTAAGTCAATGCGAGGAATTAAGACTCGTTCTCCCTCATTACTGCCAGTGATAATTTCTGCATCAATGGAATTCCGATGCAAGACTTTTATGACCAAATGCGTGCCATTCAATAATCCGTTTTTTTTTTTGCGTTCAGATTTCGCAATAGCATGATAAATGCAGCAACCTTTAATTTCAACAAATGCTGTGGCATTCCTGATGGGAACTGCTCGTTAAGGAACTTGGTTGGGAAATCAACTTGTCGTCATATTGCTGCTTCTTGTAGAGTCTCGCTTGCTCGTTGTGATTGACACGATCGTTTCTTCCTCATAGCATCTGCAGCTCGTTTTGCAGCCATCTTATCATTTTGATCCATAATAATAAATCTGCAATACTTTAAATTAAAATTTTGTCGTGAAGAAACAATCAAAAACTTACACTTTAAGGTTATTTTTAAGACAAATGATGAGTTAAATCTGTTTGAAGCGCGGCAGGAAGACACTGAGAGTAAGGTTACAAAATGCGAAATTGTGGCCGAGCGAGGAAAAAAAATGTTTATACAATACCAAACCTACCCACTATCCTGTTCTAGTCTACTATCATTTACTGGACACAGTATTAAGGTCCTTGTCTTGTTGGATTCGGCCTATACTGCTTGATAGAAATACAACAGAAGTGATTGCGTCATTAATAGGCTGAACTGCCCATGGTGGACTTCTGGTGTCATGTATTGTGGTTCGCACTGTTGACCTGCCATTGAAACTCATTTTATGATGATGCGTAGATGGCAGGGCGGATAGTGTGATTCGCTTGCATGGCTAGACGGGGTTGTCGCACGGAAGGTCCAGTGTTCAAATCCTGGGTAAGCCACTCATGTCTGTTGTTTTTCTGTTGTCTGGTGTTCTACTTCTTTATTTCCTGCGAGTGCCTGATAACATACCTTTATATTTGTTTCATATTAATTTACTGTTTACAAGCCTCGGGTTTCCCTCCCTTATGTGTAATAAATGAGGGAAAAAAATGGAAAAAGAGCCAAAGACCACCACACACACAAAAAAAACAACAACAAATTGTAACCGATTTCTTCATACTCATTTAAACATAGAAAACAAAACCCCCAGAACAAAGGCATCACTGCCATCCCTACTGGCAGCTTCGCCATATTCATTGTCAGAAGTCATAAAAAATTTGGAAAATGCAGTGGTCTTTGCCATATTTATTCCAAAACAATAGTTCTGCTCTCATTCTCACAATGGCACCAAGAAGATGCTGCTGTATTACGTCTCTTTATTTTGTTTTAACTGCGGATACAAGAAAGAATATCTTTTCAACTACAGCATTACTCGCTGAGGTTATGAGGGGAGTAAGGGCAAAGGTGACGAGCTCTTAAAATGTCTAACATTTAAGTACCCTATTCCAAAACTGTTGGGGGGGGGGTGGGGGGGGGGGGGGGGGGGGGGGGGGGGGGGGGGGGGGGGTGGGGGGGGGGGGGGGGGGGCGGGTGGGTGGGATCCATCCTTAATCAGGGGAGCTTTTGAGTGTGTATATCTTCAAATGTCATTCAAAATTATCATATGGCTCAATTTTGACAGTATATAGAAGGATGTTGACATCTATCCAGATCCAAACCTCAATAATGAGGTATCTGAGGGAGGAGTTGAAGTAACAAGAAGAGACATGGCCTAAAAAACCCAACCCCTGCAGACCCAAGTAGAACAGTCCCAACTAAGATGGTTTGGGCATGTCTGCAGAGTGGGAGAAGATCGGCTACCACGACAAGTATGGGAAACTAAGAGCGAGGGATCCAGACCTCCAGTACGACCCAGAGTCCGCTGGGAGGACAACATTTAATCATCTCTGAAGGACCGAGGACTAGAATGGAACCAGGCATGGAGGAAGACAGTAGATATAATAGTATGGCGCTCTCTCTCTCTCTCTCAAACCTCTATACCTCACGGTAGACGAGGAACGACTAAGTAAGTACGGGTATACCTCGTTTTATTTTTCAAATTATTCATGTTTATTTTTTAGAACGTGCCTTATTCTTCGGATAGATTTTGGCGCTCCACCAGCAAAAAGATTATGATTCGCTGAAGGCTCAGATAATGAAGCTTAGCATTTTTTTTTAACAATAAAGTATTTTTAATTTTACAGTACATTGTTTTTTTTTTTTTTAACCAAGCGCTATTGCGCACTTAATAGACATAATATAAACATGATTTTAGGCTTTTATATGCACTGGGAAGCCAAGAAAACGGGTGTGACCCGCTTTATTGCGATATTCGCTTTATTGCGGTGGTCTGGAACCAAACCCGCAATATCTCAGAGGTATGCCTGTATATATTGATATGTTTTAGGTTAATATTCTTTAGCATACTGTTTGCACTAAAATTGTGAGGTGAATATGATTTTACAAATACTTCTATCTCCTGTATTGTTTTGAAAGCAGTAGAAACGTGACAGACGCTGTCAAACTAACAAAGAACAACGAACACCAATAACACATCTAAAAAAAAAAAAAAAACAGGAAACAGTTGTCCAGTCACACTCACAAAACGTAGCTTCACAACCTTAAGTTACAAAACATCTTTATAACACACATGCTGCTGGATTATAACAGATCTCCGCAAAGTCTTTGCTGTATCTACTCTGATGATAGGAAACTCTTTACGATACAACAGGAAGCAATATGATCATCAGAAAAGTCCCCCCGTCCAACAAGTGTTTCGGCCCGATATACTCCTTAACAGATCTCCGCGAAGTCTTTGCTGTATCTACTCTAAATTAAGCTTGGAAGAGAAATGTTATAATTAAAAACTGTATATATTTTTTCCATCAATTCACTCTGTGAGTGCTAACTTTTCAAATACATTTCGAAATACAGAAAGGGACACAAGAACAGAACATAACAAATAAACAAAGGCAGGTATAAGCAAATGTAATTTACAAGCTGTATTTTAATACACTGTGGTGTTTTTTCCCCTCACAAAACATAATTACAATAAAAGAAGGAAAACAATCAGCTGGAGTGGAAACTAATTTACCTTAAAAGTTGCATTTGTCAAAACATCAAATCTATTACAAAAATTTAAAAAGTCAGGTAAAGACTAACGTAAATGGTTCATTATCCAGCAATTACAATATTTCCCAAAAGATTTTTCTATGTAGCGTGGCAGATGTTCAGGGAGTAAACACTTTCACTCTCTCATATAATCCAGATCGTTCACTATATTAATATTAACACATCTCATTTGCCATCCATCTTTTTGGGGCCAGCGACTATTTCTGTTTCCTTTGATTTTCAGATTATGTGCGTGTGTTGTTGGTTTATCAGGATTGCTCCTCTCAAGATTTTCCAGCTCATTCTAATCTCTATTCTCATTAGGTTTTTCTTGCGTACCACTTTTCCTCTGACACATTATTTCACACGTGTAGAAAGCAATTAGAAGAAAGAATTTAGGTCTTTGAGTCGTGGATATATAGAAGTATGAGACATGTCTCACTGATAGAGAAGAAAACAAATAAAGAGGTCCCAGAAAACAAAGGAGAATTAATGAAAGAGATCAAAATTTGACAGCTAAAATATTTTGGCCATGTAAAATAGACATACCATACTGATGACACAACAGAAGGCAGAGTTGAAAGAAGAGTCTAACAGAGTGCATCATCAAGGCAAGAGACAGAAGATGTTGCAGCCGGACTTCGATGTGAAGATGGTACCTGATGATGATGAATCTTTCATTCACTGATCCATATCTTAAAGCCGATAGTTCAAATTAGGTATAAAGATTGTGTTTTTCTATTGTTAATGTGGAGAAATGTTGTTATCTTAGGGCCCAGTCTCTGACCCCGACAACTAAATATTTGTCTTCCACTTTCAACTTCCAAAGAAGCATGGGCCTTCAACAAACATATGCCAAGTCTTCCTGTCCTGTGCCATCAACTCCATGTCGTCTTCATCCCCTTCATGTCTGATTCCAGTTCTCTTCTCCATGTGTTCTTTGGTCTTCCTCTACCCTTCTCTTACCCTGAGGATTCCTGAAAAGGGATTGTCTAGGTCTGGTAATGCTATCACAAATATTTACTTCAACTGTATTATAATCTTTCACTTGTAGTAAATAAGCTCATAACAGAAGAATGATTAACGGCAAGCACATTAACTTTAACAGCCAGAAACTTCAATTAATTTAAGAAAGAAAAGAATCACATGCCCCCCTCCCCAAATATGTGAGATATATATTAACTTGACTCCACCAAAAATAACCAGACTTCACTGTATGGCAAGTTGATTATACTGATGGAAGCATATATTTCACCCTTCTTTCATCCTGTTATCTAAGTTGCCACTAGGTAACCATAGCCGTTATATGATCATTAATATTTTCACTTCAAAAGAAGAATGTTACAAAACTTCAAACAATGCAAATTCGTCTTTTCAGACTGTAATAAAGTGAATCCGTATCACAACACGCTCAAATTCCCCGCTTAAAACGTACTAGCTAACTTATTTAAAATCTATAAATAACTACAGTATTTGAAATTTGTCTGAGGGTCCAGTCAAATTTACCGCCAACAATTTAACTAGAGTATTTGAATTTTTCAAAGAAAACAAGTTAAAAGTTACCCCCCCCCCCCTTTTTTTTTTTTACACACCCACCCCAATATTTATCGAAGGGCGTAGTAAAATTTAACAACCAATCAAATCGTTACCTCTTTTTCGTAATGACAAGAACAATTTTGGTTGAAGTGGAAATAATACCTATTTTGGGTTTTTGACCGAACTTAAATAATTTATTTCTCGATAACTAAAGATAATTAAAATAAAAGGGATATCTCAAATTATAGCGCTGATATTGCTTAACAAATACACATAGAGAGTTCCTAATAGAAAAATAATCTTAACTTAGAAAAATTTAATTTAGTAATATTTTCACATCAGGTTAAGATCAAATTTAATCACAAAAAAATTAACCCCATTTGAATGCAAAGGAATAACTAAAGGAAAACTATATAGAACGATAGAGAATAATGGGCCGTTTAATTATCACTTTTGATAATTAAAATAGGTTCACAAATAAATATGATATAACATAAACAAATTCGGTCAGATTAGACAAATACGCTTAAAAACTGCTCAATTCTATAGCCTAGGAAATAGTTAATTTTTTTAAACTCGTCATCTGATTGGTCGGGTGTAGTTTGATAAAAATTAACAACTGCTTGTAAGTTCCGCCATTATACCAAAAGTGTGCATGCCAAGCTGACATGTTCAGAACGACAAGCTTTTGCCGTCTGTACTGAAAGACAAATGCTATAGCCCTTTACGGCTGGTCAGCTTGTGTATGTGAAGATTCTTTACTTGAGGGTAAGACAGATAATTTTATGTGCATATTGTATTAACCTGTAAGTAACAGGCTATTGTGTGCCATATTCGGTTTCGATACTGCCGAAAGGGATGTGATGTCACGACGACCTAAGTAGGAATGTGCCTATAGCAGGCTTATTCGGGGTGATATTGTGTAAAATATTTGCCAATTGGCCTTATAAATTTGCGACTGTAAGTACAGTATAAATAAACTGATATTGTCTTTTGAAATGACACACTGTTCAAATAACATGTGAGAACATATAGGGAATGTTCGAATGAAGTAATTAACAGGTCACAAGCAATGTTGTACACACCTTGACGATTATATGGAAGACAAACAGGAAGGAGGGACATTAACGTAGAATCAATACTGAAGGAGACTGATTACACCAAGCTGAATGTAGACAACTGAATTTAAGGTCTGGTGCGACTTGTTAGCACAATTGGCTGACCTAGGTAGGTATTAATACAGTTTAGAGGTGAAATTGATAGAGGCAGATGTTACATAGAAGGGACTGTCCTTTTTATTTCAGGTTGTATTACAAAGTACCTCGTTGCTGCAGTAGCCTGAAAGGAAGAACATGTTGGAGTGAGTGCTCATGCTACAATTTGAAGCTAGCTCCTTTTCTTCAATCAGGAGTCACAATGGTGGTGTACAAGTCTAAGATCAACAAAATAGCTGCAATAATCCTTTTTCAGATAAGTCCTTTATACAGGCACTGACACCTCATCCTAAAACATAATTTCACCTATAAAAATATACCTCCTGGGAGTGATGAAAATAACAGACCTTATAGTATAGAATGAAAATATCAAGAACTGTGGGTATATTCATTCCAGTGACTTTTTGTTGTACACAAAGGGACAGAGTTTCCAAAAATATTTATTTTAGCATGTATAGACTATAACCTTTTCTTGAGTTTGATACTTCCTGACCCAAAAGTTTGAGGTTCAGGAAAATAAAATTGTAAATATACTTTTAAGACAGTCTTGCTTAATTTTCCTTAAAGTTAAAGTTCTGTTTTGAAATATAACTGTTTTAAATACATTATCCTAGACACTTTGCCAAAATAGCAACACACGGTTAACATACTCTTGGTGAGATCTCAAGAGGTAGCAGATAGGGACCCAGAGAACTTCATCATCATCATTCCTTACTCTGGGAACTTACATAGCTGGACCTCACCTTGATTGTCTATACACCCTTGCTCTTTTCAGAGAAGGGGTATTTCTCATAAGACCAGTCTATTATCTGGCACTATCCTGGTATCTTCTGATACATCTATTTGTCCAGGATATCCTCTAATTAATAACACCTAAACCTCTTATCACACAGACATTTAAACCAGTCAAGAAGTGCTTCATAACATTATGCAAAAAAAAAAAAAAAAACAAGTAGCTAATTGCCGTACAGTAACAGACAAAATATTTCACTCTTTAGATTCAGTGTGATGAATCAAAGGTTCTATGTTTATATTACATGTACCATGAATGATTAAGATACTGTCATGCTAAACATTACTTTTTAAGATAAAACCTTTTCTTTTCCGACCCTTTAAATGTAGCCGTTTGTCCTTTTAAGCCGTGATACATCAATACCCCCCCACATGTTGCATATGTTTGTCCTTTTCAGTAGTGATTCACCACCATACCTTGTTCCTATTTAATCTCCTACTCACTCATCCATAGTTTTGTTCTATAATAATACATTTTTAGTTCATAACTGTTCATTATTTAATTATTTGTTAATGTTCTAATTTATGCTTACTATGGATCATCTGCATTAATTTCTCAGTTCCATGAGTCGTATCTCCGAATCTGGATGCCATTTTTTAAACTAAACAGAGAATTCTTTTTTTTTAAATGAAATTTCTGTGTTTTAATTATTTATAAAGCAACTCAGAACATTCAACATGACAGGCTATAGTTAGGACATGGTTTAATAATTTAAGATATGAAGATTAAATATTTCACAGACTGTACATATAACACTGAATACTGTCTATGGAAATGCTATTGTTAGCATCTTATGTATCTTTGTCTCCCTCTACCCATTGTTTGCTGCCTGGAAAATTAACTGGAATCTTTATTTGAAGAATATAGCACACTGAAAGCTATATTTATTGGGTTATGGTACATCATAGTGTTTTTCCTCTCACCAAACATAATTAATACAGAACAAAGAAAACAACCAGCTGTAAACTGATTTCATTTAAAAAGCTGCAATCATCAATACCAAATAAAAGATGCGTGTAAGCTAATGTAATTTACAAGCTGTATTCTTTTTAATTATAATGTTTTCGGTGCAAGTATCGGTATGTTCTGACTGAAGAACAATTAAACGAGCTTGTGTGAACTGGCTTAAGGGGTGGAGCTACAGTAAAATGCTATTTTAATAAATAAATCCAGGCTTTCAATGCAAATGATTAACTTGCAACAGTAACAACTTTGCACACCAAAGCATTTGATGGAAATTCGCTATTGGTTGCCATGGAAACGGTGGCCATATTGGATTTTAATCCTGTAATTCAAATCACCAAGGCTTATTTATATTCTGAGTTATGTGCATCAAATTTGAAATGGAAGCTCATCATTGCTTTTTAAAACTTTTATCAGATCAGATTTTTTTAGATTAACTTTTGTAGATTCTGAGATATTGCACTTAATTAAAAAAGTGTCTAAAAATTGTAACACATTTTTCAAAATTTTACACTATTTGCAGTAAGTCAAAATTTTGATATCAGAAATCGGATCTGAAAAAAGTTTTATTATCTAATAGAGAATGCATGTCCCACATTTCATGCTGATTGACCAAGATATAAGCAAGCTATAAGAAAATTAGTAATATAAAACGTTCTGAGAAATTCATGATTTTATTCAGAATGCAGAATTTCTAAAGAAAAAAAACAATTTGCAAAATTAAAATACACCCACGTGGATTTTATTCTGACAACTGATTTTGACATTTTTAAATTCAAGACTAATCCCGGGTTTCCATTTTTGTCCTATTTTGACTTAAAGTTCACTGCCACACCTCTCCTTAACAAGTCATCAGTCAAACTTTAAGTGGCTCACTGCTAAGATGGACACATGTAAAGCATCAACAAGAAAATCCATTATGTGAAGGTTTGATGTGAAGTACTGTCTGTTTTTCAAATTACATTTTGTAACAAGACATAAGTTTACTTACTTTTTATGTTTATATATGATTAAGTCAAGATTTTTTAAAATTTCAATTTAAAAAAAAGAATGTCGCTGTTATCTCAAGTTCCTAATAATGCTTCTAAAGCATCTCATATAAAAATATAAAGTAATCTGTTTTGAACATTGTTCAGTGTTATTCAGCAAAATTTTATGATTTCAGGAAAGCTGCAACAAAGGCATGTGCAAGTGGCAAGCAAATTGGCAACCCTGGCTGTAAAACAAATAAACAAAATGTCAGGGGAAAACTATATTACAAGCTGCATTTATTGTCCTCTGGCACATTAAGGTGTATTTTTCTATTGTTGTTGTTTAACTAGGGCTGCTGAGCTTCTCGCTCTTTTGCAGCCAATACCAAGTTGAAGACTCCTTGGTATTATCTATGTAGATCTAGGCTTTTCCTGTGGCTCTTCCGCCATTCTGAAATGTGTTGAGTTAAAGTCATGAGCTCCAGTTTCTCCAGCTTGGCTTGCATTTAAATGATCGTTACATTGGGTCTCAAATTAGGAGTAAGAAGTGCGTGGCATACAGTGCATTCCCCGCCATCCAAGGGGGCTCTCCAACTATGCAGAGCTAAAATACTCTACTCTGGTTCTGGGCTCTCCCAATGAATTATCATGTCCTGCACAGAGCCATTTCTCAGCTTCCCCTGCCTATCACTGGGTTCATAGTGAGATCCTTTTACATGCAGTCAACCAAGTCAAAGCCAAAGAATTTTGCCTGGGCTCAAGTGACTTCTCCAAGTTTAGGATGCAATGCTGGGTTCTCAACATGTTTTACCACAGGGGGAATCCCTAGAAGTGTGTGGATGACTTCAAGAGTCAATGAGGGTGTAATTAGCCTCACAGACAGAGGTTCACTTCCAAGTACATATATTGTAGTATTGTGCATAGCTGGTGGTCATATAAGGATGTCTCCAGATATACCTCCATGCATGTATTTTTCTATAAAAAACATAATTGTTATTTTCTGTCAGTTGTAAAATAATTTAATGTAAAATCTACTTCTAACAAAACATTATACTACTATATAAGAAATAAACAAATTGTGAGGCAAAAATTAATATACCATATTTGCCTGCCTATAAGACATATTTTTCCCTCCTAACAATTTGTCTCAAAAAGCAGGGTGTGTCTTATGTTGAAAGCTGAAACTTCAGGTGGAATTTTATCTGCCAAAGTCTGCTAGTCTTTGTTTATAAAAGTACTCTGCACAATGCTTGCCCGTTTGTCGTACAGTAATTGTGAGTAAACCCATTTCCACAAGATTTCTCTGGTGCGAGTTGCACAGTTTATTGCTTGCCTCACTACCACTACATGAGACAGCATTCCAGTTAAGATTATTTTTTTTACATACCAATTCACTGAAAATTACTTCATTATTCTTTTTCAATAAGTGTATGATGCTATGTACTAAAGTAATTTTTTCTAATTAAAAAAAAATAATTAAAAAAACCCCAAGAAAAAGGGGTGTGTCCTATACACAGATGCATCTTGTAGGTCAGCAAATATGGTGATTTACAAACTGCATTTATTGTCTTTTAGTACATCATGGTGTATTTTCCTAACAAACACAACTGCCATGAAACAGAATAGAGAAGTCAGTAAACTAATTTGATACAATATTATATATATATATAGGAAATACATTCCAAATGAGACTGAAAATACATGAAAAATTGGGAATAAAGTTTAAAATTTTCTTTCACAGTAGATGCAAAAAATGGGAAGAAAGTTGAAAAGACAGTTTATTCTAATAATACACGAAAGAATGGGAATAAAATTGAAAACACAATTTCCTCTCACATGAGAATGGAAGGTGCATGGCTAGCAGGTGGGTGATTTTGTGGGACCAGGCTGAAAAGTTTGGTTTCACATACAACACCTAGGAATGTCGTAAGAGGCGATTAATATGAGGCGGTGCTTGGGTTAGCAACCTCATCATGTAAAACAAATATCTACAGAAATAACTGCAGCAAGGGCACATGAATGCTTTGGTGCATACTTTCTATAAAAAAGAAGCTTCAGTGGTGGCTTCGGGAATCATAGGAATTAACGCTGCTCCTGGCCAACATTTGGAGAACAAGCTGCCATACTACAGTGGCAAAACATCATATTTCGTCCTGTGGTGAAACATGTTGAAAACCCAGCACTACAAATCAAGGTTGGGGGAGTCTTCTGAACTCCAGACTTAGCTTTTACCTGGTAGGCTGCATGCAGGAGGATCTCACAAGGGATAATGACAGGTCAGGGCAGCTGGGAAGTGGCTCTGTGAAGGACCTGACAATGCTTGGGATGGCCTAGACCAGAGGTTTTCAAACTTTTTTGGTCCGCTGCTCCCTTGACCTGTGCATAAATCACCGTGGCTCCTCTCTATACTACGAAGATCTATATTTATTGATGGACCTTGGCTCATAATATCGAGCCCAACACTTTTCCCAAGCCACCGCGAAGCCCTTAGCCGAGGGCCGCGATGCCCCTGGGAGCCGCGACGCACAGTTTGAAAACCTCTGGCCTAGACCCAGAGCACAGCATTTTAGCCCTGCATGCTTGGAGAGCCCCCTCGGACTGCTGGGAATATGTGGTTTGTCATCCCTTTCCATCTCAAGCTTGAATTCAGACGTGAGGATACTTCAGTGGCTTACCAAGCCAGGATAGAACACCCAGGAAAGAAACAGAAGCTTATGACTAAATAAGTTTCTGAATGGTAGAAAAGCCACATTAAAAGCCTAGATCTACAATGTAATGTCAAGGACTCTTCAACGTAGCATTAGGTGTGAAAGAGCAACAAGCTCAGTAACTTTATATAAACAACATCAATAACAATGGTGGCTCCATGGCAAGCACAAAGGAAAATGATGAAAGACTTGTGGCCTTCTGGTATATGATGGCCTGTTCTCATCATAAACCATAATTTTCTGAGAGGCAAATAAGAAAGGAACTGAAGGGTTCACCATCTCTGCATGTACTTCGCCACACAAATTCATCTAGATATGAGGCTAATGATATCCTCCACGTTCCAAATTTGTCTCTCATTTTCCTTTTTACACGCATCCACATATTTTTAATTGTCTGTGTGTGCACTTCAGTGTCTTCAGGATTGACAAATTGCCCATGTAACACCACAGAGTGCAAATAAATGCCACCTTTTAACATACTGATGTTTTTGAATGCTTCCCTGTCATCTGATATAATATGACTTCCTGGTAGAATGTATTGTTGTATTACATCTTCTACTGTTTCTGCTGTACAATCAGGAACTTCCGCCAAGAAACACTTCCCTGACCCTCTCTCCACACCCCCAAACACCCAGTGGTCTTCCTGCCACCGACCTCTTTGGTATTTCCTGTGGAAAAACTTTCTTAGACCAATTTCGACTACAACTGGGTCTCCATTCTCTTGAAAGCCTCCAATTTCAGGTGGATTTCGCCCTAGCCATCTTCCACACTCCTCACGACAATAATTCACTATAATATTGGCACTTACATCAACTTCATGACGAATGAAATTACTTGGATAACCTACAGTCCAGTAATATATAATTAATATAATCTGCATCAGTGTGAGGTCACTTGTTTCAAAAAAGGAACCTCTGCGCACAGTAAATGTGGCACGACAAGGGGAACACTTCCAGCGCCTTCCGTCACTGCCTTGAGAATGTGCATACAGTGCCGCTAGCTGGTGGCAACTGCTGCACTCCATGGAATTGTTAATCAGCTGTCTGCTTGCCAGCCACCGCAGACAGCTTCCGGTGTCTCTTATTTGCTGATCTAAACTGAACATATTCCAACGTTCGGCATACCTCTGGGCAACACTCAGCAAGCTGTTGACATCAACAATTGTTATTGGTGCTCTTGGTTGTCCAGCCATCACAGAAATAACTGTAGAAAATACAAGGCACATATTCAAGCTGCTCGTGCAGTTTCTGGGGTCTACAAAGACAGAACAGGACTACTGCACCTTCAGGGATGTTGCACACAGCAACTAATGAGGTTGTACATGGGGCTTGCAACCTCATCGTGTAAAACTAATTGTTACAGAAACCACCTATGCAAGAGCGTGTAACTTTTGTGCAGCCTTCTTGCAAGGGGACCAGCTGCAGGGGTGGCTCCATACAGAGCACAAAGGAAAATGATGATATTCAAGCTATTTGATTTGTCAACAATGTTTTTTAAGCACTCCATTTCATTCTTTCTTACTAACACTTTCTCTATTCCTAACTCTTCTCCTCTGCACAGTTTAGTATAACTTACTGCATTCTGTCGTTAATGTCGCATTCCATACTCTGTCTAGACTGTCTTAGTAAAACTCTCTTAAATTTCTCTCAATTTATTTGCTACACCGATATCACTGTCCTCTTCTCCCAATGTACTTACCATTAACTACCCCTCTCTCAACTCTTCCCGATACTTCTCTGTCCTATTTCTGTTACCTTTTTCACTACTGTCCTCTCTCTTGAGCTTTTTCACTATATTCCACTTTCCTATCACACTACTAACTTTTTCATTATACCTCGGTACCCTTTCTCTAACTTCCCTCAATTTATTAATTATAAGAAATATTACTCTATGTACTAGCCCTCCAAAAAACTAACATGTTTTAACTGACTCTCTTTCAAATACAATTAAAGCACTTAGAAACTTACGAGAATGTAGTAGTTGAACCTGAATATAGCAGAGGAGATATTTCTGGCTACTAATGGTACTTATATTCCAGAGGATGTTCACAGTCCTTAATTTGCTTGGATACCTTCACATGTTGGCATAGAAGGAAATGAAAAGGCAGATAAAGAATCCAAGAAAGGTAGATCTGATAAAAATCTAATAATGTAGAGGATACAAGTAAATCAGAGAATTAAGACTTATCCTTAAAGATTTAATATCCAGATGGATGGAAAAACCTCTCATGTTATGTGATTTAAAATCTGAAAGGAATTTGACTTGCATCCGTAAGAGTTCAAGGCTCCAATTCCTAAAGAAAATGTCAGATATCTAGGGGAATTGAAAATTCCCATTAATAAGGAATTGTAGTATAAGCCTACAGCTTCGAAAAATGGCTATTTCAGAATAGAAGAACTTACGGTGCAGGATGTCTTTCAATGACAATAATATAGAACATTCTATTGTTAAAAATGTAAGAGGATATGAACAAATGAGAATAGGCCTATTAGATTATTTGCAAGCATCCAACCTTACCTTTCAAATATCAAACGGGGCTGATCACCCGTTTGCCAGTCCTACTTCGATTACGGAAAACAAACATGCAATGGATTGATCCCGTTGCAATCATAAAGACTGAACACTATCGTGATGGAATAAACAATGGCAACAGAAAACCTATCTGCTGTTAGCCCCTACAGTCTACAACTAGGCGTAATGGCCACTAACTGCTTTGTGTACGGTCTGTGGCTAAGGACTGGGAAGAAGAAGAAAGTTAAAGTTACCTATAGATTAATAGAACCATTTCTTGGTGTTTTAGAATGGGACACCACCTCGCAGGGATTGTTTTTTCTTTTTTTTTTTAGATGATGTGCCATTTTCCAAATTGCAAATATATATTCCTATTCCCAATTTGCCATCAAATCTCCCTGGATCCATCTTTGTACACAGTAATGCTGTCGTTTGATTGAATTTGGACTTGTATGATATTATTCCATTTATAATCGCTCAGTGTTTTTAATATTTTCTTATATTATTTATTTTTTAAAGTAATTCAGCTAGGTGTAGCCCTTTGTCCTGGTTTGCTGATCTCCAGGTGTTCATGGAATCATAATTGGCGTGTATGCTTAGTCAGACTGTTATAATTGAGGCATTCAATGTACCCAGATGGACAATTTGGAGGGAATAGACAGAGCTAAGGCCATCCATGTAGGAGTACAGTGGTATGAACAGGAGCTGCTCTGAGGGTTGAGATCAACAATCTAGGTATCTAGCTCCGCAATGACATGTCTTGGAAGAAGGGCTAAAGCTAACAGTAACGCTGGTTCTAGGTAATGTTTAGTAAAAAATCCTTTCTCCGTGAATTCTAATGGGTTGCTTTCTATCTTGAGGATTCTCTGTAAACTGGATGTATCTGATATGCACCTAAAAGAGGCTATATGGTACATAAAGCCTGATGCTGATGGCAAATTAAATCTTGTTTACTGTGGCAGCACCAACGGATTGATCACCCGTTTGCCAGTCACTTCGATTACGGAAACAACAGCAAATGGATGGGCTGAGTTGGCTTTTATCCCATAAAGACGCCAATAGGCGTGATGGGAAACAATGGCAGAAAAACCTATCTGCTGTTGCCCTAAGTACGATTGCTCACTAGCTAATAGCGTACTGAAAATGCTTTGACGCTAACCTCGTGGCTAAGGATCGGTTGTAGAAAAGACTGTGTGCAGCAGAGTCATATATTATACTTCCATAATCTATTTTTTTCCTCTAATAAAAGATTTAGAAAAAGTGAGCATTGTCTTAGTGCTTGCGCGCCATCCATTACCTGTCAAATATCTTAATAAGTTAGTCAATCCTCTGCCAATTGACCCAATAGTTTATCTCATGTGGCAATGTCCAGGCAAGGGGTCTTCAGCTGTTTGGCCAATATCATTCCTAAAATATCGAGTGGTTTGCACTGTATTAATGTGCTGTTGCCCTTGGATATTAATGTCTATAATTTTATTTTTTGGTTGGCAACAAAGGACTCTACCTTTACTGAAGATCATTCCCCAATGTTTTTATTTGTATTCAGCTGGGAACGACCCCATTTTGTCATCCCTTTACATACTACTTATACGGGCCATTTGCTCTCTGTAGATCCCTTATATAATTTTGGTCAGAGTCCCCTCCCAGTCCTCCATAGATAGGTGTTTCATCTGCAGTGGCGTTGCTGTGACAATTTATTTGCTCATTAAACTAGATGGAGCCGCTGGTAAGCACTGAGTTGGGGGGGTATTGCGGAGTATGACGGTGTTGCTTCCTAGCGCTGATGGTCCTATGGTTTCGATCCCCAATGAGGCGGAAAAATTTCACATTTCGCGGGGATCCACAAAAAAAAAATAAACGGCTCCTGTGGTCGACCCCATAAATGGAAATGGGTACCAGAGCAACTCTGGGAAGTGTTTTAAGGTTCCGGCGTGGTGGTGCCGACCACATCACCCCATCGTGTGTGCGCGTTCGGTCAAGTTAATGGGTGGGCCATAACTGTGCATATTCCCAATATGCCTGAAAACGACAAGGGCTCATTAACCGGGGGGTCCTTTTACCTTTTTTCCCTTGCTCTGGTTGCGTCGAATGCAATTTTATCATTAAATTCCTCACCTAAATCATTTGACCATTATTGTAAAAATGAAGGAGACTTTACTGATCCTTGGTGTATGTCATTTTGGTGTTCATACAAGTTTTGATCTATCATTGTTTAACCTGAACATGAAAATATCTATCTGGCATGAAAATTACCCTAGCGGTGGTGCGTAAATAATGTGGGCTATAGTTTATTATACCGTGTTACTCTTATCTTTCTTCATTTTGAAAGAGAGACATCGCTCTCTCCAGCATTTCATCATAAGCCCTATGCTATATCTAAAATTACTACCTTTCATTTTTTCTTTTCTTTTGAAATCCCTGGATTTTTACTTCATGTTCCTTTAATTATCTGATCCATAGGGCATCTGTTCTTCCTAAATCCTGACTGAGTTTGATTATATAAATATTCTTTTCCAAATAAAAACTTTAATCTTTTATTTACTATGGTTTCTAATATTTTACCTAGATGGGAAGTTAAAGAAATTGGTTCTGTATGGGCATCTATGTGGACATTCTTTTTCTGTTTTAGTATTGGAATAATTACTGCTGTTTTCCATTGTTTTGGGAATTTTTTTCCTGTATTCCACAAATTTTTGTTAAAAAAGGGATGTTATAATTTCTATGGTACTTTTTGGTATGTGTTTCAAGATTTCATAGCTCAAGATGTCATGCCCTGCTGATGTATTTGTTTTTGTCCTTTATTGTATTTTCAACTTCTTCCATTGTAAATATCTGCATTTAAATATGATAAATCTTCAAGTATTATAAGGTACTTCTTTACTGAGTTTTTTAAGAAGTGTTGCTTTTTCTGTTGACTTCAGCCTGTCCTAGATTTTCCTTAGAACTAACTCTATGGTAGTACCTGGCCAGCACCTCTGCTTTCTGCCAGTCAGTCTCTGCCATTTCAGGTCTTTTTATATTAGGTATTATCATATGTTTAGTTCTGCCTTTAATGGCTTTTAACTTATTCCACACATCTGTTGTAGAGTTAGTTGTAGGGTTCAGTGTTTGGCAGAAATTTCTCCAATGATTTTCTTTTGCCTTAAATCTATTATTCTGGCTTTGATTCATTTCTTATGTTCTTATAAATATCTAAATTATCTTCAGATCTATGCTTTCTATATTCTTGTAGAGCTTGTTTTCTTTGTTTTTGAATTTCTGTACATCTAACTGTCCACCATGGTACTGGGTTTTTGTTCCAATGTTCATTCTTCTTTGCTTCCTTAATGCGGTGTGGAATTATGTGTTCTGGGATATATGCATTTTGGATATGTTTAAAACAGCTATTAGTAATATTTCTTTTGTGAGATTATCTGCAAATACATCTATATTTTCATTTTCTATATTATTTTTTTTTATCTCTTCCATTTCTACCTGAAAAGCTACCCAATTAGCTTTATTATAGTAAAATTTTGGTTTCTCTACCAGTTTGTTAGGTTTGTAACTATCTTTTAGTGTTATTTCAATGGGTAAATGATCTGAATTTGTATCCCCAATAACTTCCCATTTTGCATTAGCAAGATTTGGTGTTACAATGCTTATATCAATAGCTGTGTCTTGCTGATTTGCACAAGGGTTAATTCTTGTTACTGATCCATCATTCAGTATTATTAGTTCATTGTTTTCAATGAAGTCCAACAGTAGTTTTCCTGATTTGTCTTTTACATTGCCTTCCCAAGTTGTATGATGAGCATTGAAATCTCCCACAAGGATAGTTCTGTTGTTTATTCTTTTATTCACGTCGGAGATATCTCTTTCGTTTATGTTTCCACTTGAACAGTAAAGGTTAACTATTTTAATTTCTTCTAACTCAGTAGACACTGTTATAGTTATTCCTTCAAAATTTTCTGTTCTAAATGATTCCCAGTCAGTTATTACATATGTTTTATTAACTAGAAATGCCACACCTCCTCCTTTTTGAGTTTCTGTCCTATCATTTCGAAAGACTTTATATTCAGGGATGGTAAAACGTTGACTCGGATTAAGATTAGTCTCTTGAATGGCAAATATTACTTTTAGATTGTTTATACATGCCTATTAATGCTGTTACATTTTTTTTGCTCGGTCATTGGCACTTCTGCAATTCACTGTATTATTCTAATGTTCTGTACGTCCATTATTTAATTGTTAAGTTTTTTATGGTTATAAAAATAGTGTTGTACTCTTACTCTGAGAAGTGTATAATATATTTATTTATTTTTTAACAACAAAGTCTCCTAGATTTTTGGTTTCTCTATTAAAGTGAGTTTGTAGTTCACTTTGAAAATTCAGCATAAAGGCTTTCACAATGTTTGATACAGAATGAATAAGTTTTTGACAATCTGTCATTTTTTCATTCCACATTTCTTCTAGTTGTTTTTTATCTGTTCGCTTTTGCTCACTCATTATGAGTTGTCTTTCTGACTCAATCCTTTTCAGTAAATCTTCATTCTCTTCTTTGAGTTCTGCTAATTTAGCCACATCTTTGGCTACTTCATGCTGTATGTTTCTCATGGTTTTTAAGATTTCTTCTGCCTTTCTCACTGTATCTTCTGTTATCGATGATTTGATTATTTCACTTTCTTCTGGTAGATTACTATCTTTTGTCAGTATTTTTTGGACTTTTTTCTTTTGGGTTATTTCCGCATTTCTGGTTCTGACTGTGATTTCTCTTGGTGACGGAGTTGTAGATGTAGCGACTGATGATTGATGTTGTTGTAGTGCTACTTTAAATGGTGTGTTAGTATTGACTGATTTTATTAGAGCTAGTTTTGTTTGTTGGTAATGTGGACATCCAAGGAAACGTGCACTGTGGTTTCCGAGACAATTTGCACATTTTCTGTTTATATTTCTTGTTCTGTAATCTTTATCATCTTCTACTAATTTGCAGTGATCATAGGTGTGGTCCCCTGCACAATATCGACATTTAGGCTTACTTCTACATGTTGTTTTGGTGTGGCCGAATTTCTGGCAGTTTGAGCATTGAATGACTGGTGGTATGTAAGCTTCTGTTTTGATTGTAGTACTGCCACTGAAGAAATGTGATGGGATTTCTCGCCCTTCTAATGTAACTATTATTACAGTTGAAGTTCCTAATTGTTGCGATATCCTTTCCAGTTTAAGAATCCTATATTTTGGATTTTCTGTTTGTAGTCTAGTTCTTATTTCTTCCTCTGGAACTGTTACATATATTCCTTTAATTACACATTTCCTGGTGTCTTTGACTAATTCTAGCCTAGCTTTAATGCTGTGTGCCAATTCTACTTGAACAGGACTTACTTCAATTTGTTTTATTAAAGCTTTTGACTTTTCAGTCATGTTCATTGTGAGTATTATGCCAAAATGTGTTCTTTTTATGTGTGTTATATTGACCCTTTATCTATAACTGTTTCTAGTACATTGATGATCTTGCTGTCTGGTAATGCTCTAATACTTACCACATTGCCACTGATTTAAAAAATCCTTAATCTTGGGAGGTTTTGTTCAACTTTATGAGTAGGCCTATTGATTTGTTGGTCTTTCCTAAGGTTCTCAATACCCTTATTCTTTGAATGTTCAGATTATTGGTTTTCTCTATCATTTTACTCTGACATCTTCTTTTTTTCTTAATTGTTTCCTTTGAAGCTTGTATCTTCTGTCTTTCCTTTTCTCTATTCGTATTCCTGATTTTCCCTTGATCATCGTTCTGTGAGTCAGCTTGTACTATTTCAGCCGATGATTTTCTGGAGATACTACCTGTTTTCAATCTTGTAAGAGCCGGTGATGAATAAGCATTTGGAAGAAAGAATTGAGGCTCTTGAAATGTGGATATATAGAAGAATGGGGCGTATCTCATGGAAAGAGATGAAAACAAATAAGGAGGTCCTAGAAAATCTAGGAATGAAAGAGAAACTAATGAGAGAGATCAAAGTTCGGCAGCTAAAATACTTTGGCCATTAGAGCCAACCTTCGTTGTGGAGATGGCAACTGATGATGATGATGAAGAGCCGGCATGTCTTTTAGAATAATTGTCCTTACTTAACTTTAAATATAAAGTATAATATTTAGTAGTTTTGTAGGCTAGGCCTAAGTAACAAAAATTTCAAAAATGGCGCCTTTGACTTTCAAAACATGGAAAGTCGCGGATGCAAACGTAATTAAAACTAAGAGTTAACCAATCTTAGTTATTCAATAACATCATCTCTTTAAGCCTGCACACATGACTCGCATGCACCGTTAGCATAAGCACGTTCGAAGTTTCGTGCATAGGTAAAAATTCCGCGCTTATTGTGCTTCCAGTTGCATCGTCAACAGTTAAAACGCACATAAACAAAGATGTTGCCTAATATTAATCCGAACCCTACCTCACCTTATTGATACATAATCAATCCGGTAATCTCCTAATACTAGTGGATTTTCGCTCAGCACAGAATATGGGTATTTTAGAGTTATCTCCCTTTACAATTTCTTGTACCGGGCATTTCCAATTGATTAGTATCGCACTATTATTATATATTCTTTCGCAATAGCACTTTATCCATTCTTCCATCGCTACATCAGTTTTCATCGCGTTTTTTGCTTTTCATCACGTTTTTTTTTTTTGCTTCAGAAAGTTAGTTTGTAGTGTTTTTCTGTGATATATATGCATCTGTCATCCACTTTGCGTAAGTAATTAGGTATCATAGCCGTAGTAGGACAGCATATTTTCATAGATTTATTTGATCACTCTTAGCTACAGTTTATTGTACAGAAAATGACACGGCAGTATGAGTCGTGTGGTGCGTATTGGGGCAACTACGACAGTAGTTTTTGCCAGGAATAGCCTATGAGATATTAGGTAGAAGGTCTCTAGAAATTGGCTCGTTAAGAAAGAATAAAGACCTATTCGAGATAGGGACAAGAAGACGGGAATGCGAATGCTTTCCACTGGACAGTGTTTTCTAATTAATTATGGAAAGAGTTCTGTTTCCCCACGACCTTAGCTTCTGCCATTAGATCCCGTAACAGAAAAAGCCCCCAACCTCATCTGAGTAGAGAAATGTTCTTATATGTGAATATGTAACTCCGACAGCACGAGTGATACATTAACACACTTGATAATGATCAAACGATTATTGGGTTTATTAATTAAATATCCACACATATAGGGTTAGTAATGGTTAGAACGTGATGGTGGTAAAAGACGATTCACACAAAACACACAGATGATATATTAAAATTGCAGTTAATTAAGTAGTAGTTAATTAAGAATGAACTGGTGTAAAGCGAAATGATTATGATGTGATATGATACGTGTTACCGAAATGGTGAGTAATCTACACCGCCGACGTGTCTCTAAATGTTTCACACTAGAGATGGCTACTGTGTGTATGTGTCGAAACAATGCTTCGAAACAGCATCGAGTCCAAAAGTTTCGACACACAGCCTGCTTGTTGTTTCGACACAGTTTCAGTTCCTGTCTGCCTCGCTGTTTTGCAGAGACACACTGTCTCACCTTCCGTGGGCCTTTGTAAAATTTGAATCAACGTTCGGAACATTAGTATGGAATATCAAACATGTCATATTTTTCAGGGATGTGTTATGATGACTTGATTTTACAAGTGATATTATTTTTGCTGAGAAGTTATAGACACTGGAAATTGTGTCAGTGCTGCAGTTGTCAATGTTTTAGGCGCTATGTTAAAGTTGAAAGTGTCCGTGTGTTCGTATAAATGTAATGGACACTTTATTAGCTCTGCTGATATCTGTGTACTCGGTGTGGATTTGAATCATTGTCTACCAAAACTAGCTTACTCTAGTTTGATATCATGTGTTATTATTACTGTTATTATTATTGTTGTTTTTTTTTATTATTTTCACATATACTGCAGCTATCATCATATCTCCGTTTTATTTCATCATGATGAAGACTTGTGTAAAAATATTGAATTGTGGTCACACGAAAGGCCATAGATTTTCACACGCGACAGTAGCGCGCAAATAAAAACAGTTCATGTATAGTAATGCAAGTCTGGAAGGAAGAGCTGGAGAAGAGAGGGATGGTCATAAGCAGCTCTAAAACAAAATCCATGGTGATATCACGAGAAGAAAGAAAACATCAGATTAAGCTGGGAGAACAGGTCCTGGAGCAGGTCGACCACTTTAAATACCTCGGAGCTATTATAGACCGAAAGGGAGGCATCAAAGAAGAGTTGGCCACTCGAAAAGCAGCAGCTGGGAGACTTTTTCAGGCCATAAATCGAGGATTCCTCAGCAAGAGAGAGGTTGGTAAGAAAACGAAGATGGCTGTATACCGCTCCACCTATGTCCCAGTCTTGACATACGGATGCGAGTCATGGGCGATGACTACAACCCATAAAAGCCAGATCCAAACCTCAGAAATGAGGTATCTGAGGAAGGTGGTTGAAGTAACAAGAAGAGACATGGTACGCAACCAGACGATACGTCAAGGCCTTAAATCCTACCCCCTGCAGACCCAAGTAGAACAGTCCCAATTAAGATGGTTTGGCCATGTCTGCAGAATGGGAGAAGATCGGATACCACGACAAGCATGGGAAACAAAGAGCCAGGGATCCAGACCCCGAGGACGACCCAGAGTCCGCTGGGAGGACAACATTAGACAATCTTTGAAGGATCGAGGACTAGAATGGAACCAGGCCAGGAGGAAGACAGCCGATAGAATAGTCTGGCGCTCTCTCTTCCAAACCTCTACACCTCACGGTAGAAGGGGAACGACTAAGTAAGTAAGTAAGTATAGTAATGTATACTGTCTATTAGAGACTTCTTTCTCCCTGATACGGGCAATAGTGCCGATGTGCCGTTGTGTCGACACACTGTTTCGACACAGTTTAAATCACTAAGCCGACTGTCTCGAAACAGCGGAGTGTGTCGATTTGCCCACCTCTACTTCACACGGATATGATGATTCACATGTATGCATAAAATGTCCCAAGTTGTCATACGTTATGTCGAGTGGGGTATCTCTAAGTAGATGAAAACTGTTGTCGTACTGAGAACGTTGACGTTATATATATATATATATATATATATATATATATATATATATATATATATATATATATATATATATATAATATATATATATATATATATATATATATATATATATATATATATATTCCTTCACTGTTTGAGTATATCTCTGTAGTATTGATCAACAGATAATAGCTGTCATATGAAAAAAGTCTGTTGTCTAATCTCCCGAGGGTACTGGCCAGGCTGGATATCTTCACGAAATTTTAGTGATATGTAGACTCATTATCTTGCGTATGTATTTTTTTTTAATTAATGAAGAAAAATATCCCGTTCAACCTCTGATGGGTTATAATTAGAATATATATTGTTTTCAATTCCAAATAATATGAACAACTGCCAATATGAGAAAGTGGCATCACATTTGTCAAATCATTGTAAATAGGGACAATCACATTTGTATGTAGTCGTGATTCATAAAATATACTTTAGAGTCTGTTTCATAGAATGCGCTTAACAGTGTGTTGCACTTGGTATAAATATGAGATTCCACTTTTGAGCTCTTTAGCTTGATTCCAGATAATAAGCTTTCGATTTATTTGAACTTGTGATAACTATGTGTTGAACTTGTGAGCCAGCAGTATATGGTGACGAAAAATGCTGCGTCCACCTTCTGGATTGTGGGGGAAAAAAATATTCCTTTTTAATTGAGGAATGAAAGATGTCCTATGGCGAATTCTGCTAGCCAAATGTCCGTTTTTTTATAACTTATTTCTGGTTAGACGTCAGACACGTTGCGTGTAGACTCAGACTTCTGATGAACTGAAGACACACAAAAGTCTTCGTAAGTTTTCACACTTAACATCACTGGTTGACTTTCATTTATACTATTGCTCATTATTGATCTCTCTCTGAGTTTAATTCTAATGATGTTAATATCTTGTGCATGAGAGTATGTGAGCATGGGACACTGTGATGATGATGAAGGTGAAGTATGAACTATTAATTACCTCCTATCATCCTATCATCTTCTAGGAAAATCTTATGATGTTATTAATCAGTTATGAAAGAATTAATTGAAACTCTATCTTTCGCACATTTAGCTGTGAGGTTAAAATAAACAAAGAATAAGAAAATGTATTAATAATCTGTATAAGATCTACTAACCTTTTCCCTCGCAAAATCCTTTAAGAACACAATTCACCACATAAATGAATTATTATCCACTCTGAATAAACACGTGTATTTAGGCTAGGCGTTTTAGGGATTTAATCTCTACCTCACAATGTAAAACCTGGACTGCTCTCTATAGCGAGCTACACGTGTATTACATCTCTAGAAGTCCAGTGTTGGTTCCTTGGACCGGTGACGTACAACTCCGCCCATTCAATCAATACCTAAGAGACCCTCTGGTCACTCATTCTCAGGATTGCTCTTGTCCCCTGTCAGTCCAAAAGTGGGTGGGGGGATTCGCGACCAACTTACGTTGCCTGGCTTGCCTGACAAACAGGTATTGAGATAATTGGCTGGCCAATGCACAAGTGCTGTCACATTACTCTCTGATTGTTTATCGCTCCGCGTGTTTTGGCGGCGCTCTTCGTTACCTCCGTCCATTGTCGCCAGCATGCTAACATATCCGCTCTGTGGCGCCGCCTATTGTATTACATGCCGGTTGGTTTAAACAGCTTGAGACGTTATCACCTGGCCAAGCTGGGCGTCCAATGTGGTGACCCGTCGCTTGTAGTGGCGGAGCAACAAAGATAACAACAGTCCAGAGAAATTGTATAATGCCCAGATGTTTGATTTGGATGACCAGATGTATTTTCACCAGATTTATCACGATGCAATGTGGACTTCAAACGATGATGTCAGGTATGGGGACTCAATCAAAAGACTTTATTTTACCACCGATGACAGAACAAATGCGGTTCTCTAGATACCGGTCGCGAGTAATCAACGATGAAATAGCAAATGTGGGATGAAAGAGCACAAATGTGGGAGAAAATAAAATACGAGAGATGTAGGAAAAGATAGAGCTATAAGGCCTTGGCGCTCGTTTATCACAGTATGGAACGAGCAGGGAATTATTTCCCTCATATCTAGATGAATTTATGTGGAGAAAGTCATTAATAGATGAAGACCCTTTCAGTTCATTTCTTCTTTGTGTTGCTGAAAGTTATGTTCTGTGATAACACAACATTGTGTATCAGAAGCTGCCCTCCTTACAATACGTCTCCATGCAAGCATTCATGTCATCTTGCATCATTGGTTTATGGAGACATACCTTTTGCATGATGTTAAGCTCATACACTGTCTCACAGTAACTGCTTGTTATTTCAAGCAAAAGTGTCACTGGTTTTAATAAAACGACCCATCCGGTTGCGATGCAGTACTTCTGTAAACTAATCTTTGATCGTCATTGAACAAGGAGCCACCACTGAAGCTGGTATTCTGGCAGGAAACCTGCTTACTTGCTTCCATCTGCTCTTGTGGTGGTTGTTTCTGTTTATTTTACATGATGATGTTCCTAGTGACATGTACAATGTCATATTAATTGCCACTTCACATCACAATGTTTCACTTCTTGCTTTTATAATTATTTTAATATGCAGACATAAATAAACAATGTGGATGTAGATGACATGCCAAGTGATTTTTTTTCTGGTAAAAGCAGATATTTCATTACACTGCTTCATATCACAATGTGTCACTTATTGCATATGCACTTAAATCATCTTCTGACATATATGAACACTGTGCAGGAATATCAAATGCCAAGTAATTTTTTAAAAATCCTGCATGTGCCATAATTTTCTGGTATAAGCAGATTTTTCATTACCCTGCTACATACCACAATTTGTCACTAATTGCATATACACTTATTTCATCTTCTGACATACGAGAATACTGTGGCAGGGGTGGTGGTTACGGCACCAATTCTATACTGATGTGGCCGGTGGTGGCCTGTAGTGGTGGTATCAATGTTCTTCTGTGTTGCCACCTGCTTGCCTGCCCAGGTTCTTTGTCCCTGTGGTTAGCAATGACATGCTGCATAATTATAACAGACACATACACACAGCAAGCGATGACATGACGCCATAGTAAATGAAACTATTTATTTACACGTGGGTGGACCGTTGCTGTCTGCTTGGACCTCTACAATCGTGGTCCATCATAAAATTATACAATGTGTAAGTTCTTCCTTCCCTTCCTCACTCTCTCTCGTTCAGTATCGAATCTACACCTTACGACCTTTAACCATCAATGGTCATTCAGGTGCTATAGTCTCTTCTTCTGTTCTTTCTTAACTATTTCTTAGTCTATTGTTATATATCATATCAGTGCTCATGTTATCTATTGATGGAACCGGACCTCTCCGGGGTTGTTACTTTCCCTTGTTACTGTCATGTGTTCTGGGGAATTTTTTTTAAAACACAGATGTCTATGCTTTGTTACATTTGTATAATTTACCCGTTATTAAATTTGTCAAATGCATTAGTATTGTTTATAAAGCTGAAAATATTGATAAGTTTTACTGCATTTGGTCCTCTATAATATTTTTATTATAATATATTATCAGTTGTTTGTAGTTTAACCTTCTACAAAATTAAATACTTCATCACTAATTGGTGTTGTGTTGTGTCTTTTCTGGCTGAATTTTCATTATTTGTTTACTTATTATAAGTCCCATTACAAAAGAAAGCGATAGGTTTGTGAACTCCGCACTTGAAAACTGTTGTTTTTGGGTGCAAGGGATACCCGGTTCATCCCCATGTGGGTTATTATTTGGGTATATAGTGTTCATCATTCCATATAGTGTATTGCTTTGTTGTTGTCTTATGTGTTTGTTCTTCCAGTCTGTAATTTATCTGCCGTTTGCTCTGGCAATGTTTAATTCTGTGGTGTCTGTAATGTTTCTTCTTCCATGATACCTAATTGCTCTCTTTTGCTATTGACATCTTCTTTTTCTGCTGGGCTTTTGGTTGGTTTTTGTTTTGTTTTGTTTTTATTTTTTGTATATAATTCTTGGGGCTAATCACCTGTTTGCCAGATACTTTGATTACATGTTTTGCCCAGGAGCCTTGTGCTCTTTGGGTCACCTCTACACCTCGTTTTACGGGGTAGAAGAGGTTCCGATTATGATGATGATGATGATATAATTCTTGTACTGATATTGAATGGACTTTTTTGTTTGTTTTGTTTTTCCTTGTCATTCTAGTTTGTTCTAGTTGTGATATGTTGGTTCTTGTTCTGGTAATATACAATTTTATTATGTTGTGTAGCTCCCTGGGTATGTCAACTTCCAGTACATTTTCCAGTGACAGTGATGTTGAGTTTTGGGTTCTCAAGTATTCCATTAGTGGTTTTCTGTGCTGTTCGTATTTTTTGCAGGTTAACACATAATATGTTATGGTGTTTTTCTCCAGACATGTTGCACAGCAGGGTTCCTCCACCATGAAATAGCCTGTTCCCATTTGAAGTCTAATTAGTTTTCTGTTGCATGGTATTTTTGTTTCTCTAGATATCTGACATGTCCGGGCTGGATCTTTTAGCAGTTTATAGGTGTGTCTGCCTTACTGGCTTTCTTTCCAGAGCTCACAAGGATGAATCACTGGTGTGTATTTACTGCTACATTTTATTGCATTTGCTATTATACTGTTTTCTTCTAATTTCTTCCATCCTATTGGGTATCTTGGGTTCCAGAGGGGTATCCCAGGTCATAGGGAAATTCCTCACAAACATTGCCTAGGCTGTATGGTTTTTGTCGATTAGGACTTTGCCCATGTAATTCAGTCTAAGTTCTTTTCTTCTTAGCTTGCGTATTATTCCTAGTGCTACCTCTAGTGCTTCTAGTGATGTTGATCTTGAGGCTCCAGCTATTGTATATAGTGCCTGGTGCTGTATTTTGTCCTATAATCCAAACCAATCAGATGGTCTTACAGAAGCAGGCCTAGCTTTGCAGTTACTCCCTGATCTTACTTCGAACGTGCTACGCTTGACCAGAGACGTGAGAACTCCAGTGACTTATCTGCACAGAACCCAACAACCCAGCGGGAGCAGAAACAATCATTCGCAGCTAAGTGAAACCTATAAGCTGCCACGTGACTTCTTTCATAAAACACTTTACCATCACACGTTGATGAGTATTTTATGTTAAAGATTATTCAATTTGTTGTTTAAAACTGATTCAACTTAAATGATTATTAAATCTATTAGTTGTTAATATATAAATGTAACTTGGTGTGGTAAAGTGGGATGTTATAAATATTTATAGGGGACTTAGTGTACTGACTGAGATCAGCTGTAAAGGTATATATATATCTAATAAGAGTAGTGTATTATATATAACCTTACTTGCTGCCACATATGTATACCTCAGTCAGAATTATTCTGGAATAGTGTGATGACTACGTTATATGTCTAGGGTATGTGTATGATGAAGTGTAAGTCAAAACAACAACAGACAGATAAACAATTTAATTTATTCCACTACACTTGACAACACTGTGACACTCACATACATAAAACACTCTACAAGGATATCTTAAAGGAGTCACTGATAACTTTTCAAATAACAATATGTATTCATTGCTGTCATGAATGTATATGTGTCCTGATTCAAACACAAAGGAACCAGGAATCACAATCAATTTTAATTACAAGTTATATGTACAGAATTTATTAATATGAATCTTGTAGTGACATCTATTTTTAATAGTATCCTATGTGTGTTAGTTGTGTAGTAGTAATATGAGGTAATACTGGTTTTGTTTTGTTCAAGCTCTGTTGGTATTTGTCATCATGACTTCAATAGTTTGTCTTTATTGGAACTAGTATTGGAGATGTTCTCAGTTCCTGATATTAAAACAATTAAATTCCCCTCTTAATTGTATTTTACACTGTCATTTTAAGATGGGGGTACATAATGTTGAGCTCAGCTGGCCACATCAGCTTATCTTGCGTGATGGCGGCAGGAAAAGACTCCTCTGCTCGATTTCTCCCCTGGGCTCTGGAGACACCTCACTGATAGCTAAATGGACCAAGGAGTATGCTGTCCGACTCTGGATTCAGCAAAGCTCTGACCAGGTGCTGCTCAATAACTTTAAGACCACGGTCCCACAATTCATAGAATAATAAACAGTTTCGTTGACTGGCAATGAATATAGCACAACTCCGATCTGCCGATGTTCCAGGCTTTATTTTATATAAAATATACACTGGTGCTCAACGTACTGCTTCTTAGTAGGATTATTATAAGATGTGGCAATGAACAGACGCTCTGAATCAAGTATATTCGCAGCTCTACCCAATGAAACTACGTCTAACCATCTTTTCAAAAAAGTACCCCTTCTATTCGTTTCCCATAACAACACAAGATAGTATTTATAGCCCGACCAATCGTGTTTAGTCTTATATTTGTTGCGCTCCAATCAATTTGGAGTTAACATGGTAGGCTATTTCCGTAACGTAAGGTTTTTTCAAACACGTTATAAAAAAATTTTATGAGCAGAAATGATTTCATGCTGTCAGGCACCCCCACTATTTTATTTTGGTTATAATTTGGTAATTCCTAGACTATTTGCGTAACGTTTTACATATTCTTTGTCAGCAAGCCCTAAGGAACCCAAATATACAAATTTAAAAGAGCTAAGTGGCTGCGTTCAAAATATGCAATTTCTTCTACCTCCTGTTTCGAAGATGTACTGTCTGGGTACTGTAATGTTTTCAAACGTAAACCCATCTAATGTCATCTTTTCTAATAAGCGTTTTTCAGGATTTTAAAACCTAACTCTGGGAAGATTAGTGTTTTTATCACTGTCCGTCCGAAAAAAAAGTTAGTGCATGTGGCCTTACACGCGTGATAGTAGTAATTGTGTATCGCGCGACGCGAGTTTAGTGTTGCATGTGTCCTTGTTTTCATTCGCCCCTCTCTCTTTCTATTTGAGTCCATCTGTTCGTTCGTTTTGGTAACGTAGTATAATTAATGTTAGGATTAATTTAGGTCATTACGCAGTGTGCCTCTCAATGTTTTTCTTAGAAATGCAATACCCGTTTTAATGTGTTGTGGAAACGCTTGTATTTATGCAGTGGCTTATATTTAACGTGGAAACGTTACAATTTGCAGACGAAGCATAAAACAAAGGGGATTTCGAGTACTGTCATTGTGACAGCACTGTTCTTTACCATTCTTCTTCCTTTTATTAAATTTATTTATTAGGCTTTATATTTACCTGATAATTTATATATGTGGATTAGAATATTTCACGACACCTCCCCTCTTAAAACAGACATCCCATGTCAGTCCTTTATTCTATATACACATAGATAAATGTAAGTCAACTTGACTTTACTCTGCTGTGGTGCTATCATGGTTTTATGTAGTTGGGTCCATTCAGAGTAGGCACTACTCATGAAATCTGCCTCAGACTTCTACAACCAATAATATATTTCGGTTATGTTACTGAACAGCCGCAAGTGTGAGTGCTTGTCTTAATGCTGCTTCGCAACCCGTATTCACCATTTCTCTTCTCTGAGTCTGCGCAATGACATGTCCAGAGAACATTATATTTCCCTCAAAATGTACGTTATGAGGAGATAACATATACCTGGTGATAGCAGAGTTTTCGTAGTGGATCCCATAATCTTCTTATTATCCTGTATGAAACATTCGGAATATCCTCAATCAAAGAGGCAACTCAGGGATTCATTACGTTCCTCCGAAATGTTACATCCAACAATTTTCTCATCATTCTAGAGAAGACACTAGGCGCATTCTTCAATCCAAATGGCAATCTATTAAACTCATAGTGTCCTTCTGAGGTACTAAAAGCTAGGTATGGTCTAACCTCAGGCTTTACTGGAATCTGATAGTATCCTTTACTCAGATCCACTTTTGAGAAATATTTAGCTTTATTTAGTCTGGCAAACAGCTGATTTGTATCCGGCAATGGATCCACCTGTCCTTCTGTAATAGCATTCAGTCTCCTGTAATCTATACAGAGTCTATGTTCTCCAGAGGGCTTCCTTAAGAGTACAACACCGGAACTATACGAAGATTCACTGTGCGAAATAATTCCTTCCTTCAACAGATAGTCTATCTCTTCCTTCAAAGCTTTCTCCTTAGCAAACGGAATCGAATATGGTTTCATACAGACAGGTGTGGGGTCTATCAGTTTCCTATCATATTCCAATAGGTTTGTATGCCCTGGTCGGTCTGTTAACACCTCTGCATGATTATTTAGAACCTGTTGCACTCTCTCTTTCTGAGTTTTCGTTAAATGTGTACTGATTTTCACCTGTGCTGCTGTCTCACAGGGGTGTAATGGATATTCAAATGATGAAAGTGGTTCCTTTTTCATCTCCATGGCGATGGACAAGGTCAACAAGTGTGTCTCTTCCTGATGTTCTCTTTCCAAATATTTCTTCAGGAGATTCACATGATAGATTTTTTCTTTCCCCTTCTTATCTATCTTATAATTTGTTCTAGACACCTTCTCTAGAACTGTATATGGACCCTGCCATCCAATTTGTAACTTATTCTGACTCCCGGGGAGAAGAAGCAGTACCTTCTCTCCCACAGCCAAATTTCTGTCTTTCGCCTTCCTGTTATAATAGGCAGCATGTTTCTTCCTGGCTTGTTTCAAATTTTCATTGGCAAGTTTCCAGCCAGTTTTTAAACGAGTGGTCAGCTCATTCACATATTGGTATGAAGATGTAATGTTTTCCTCTGCCTTTTCATCAGTCACGTTCTTAACAAAGCTACATATGGACCTTTAATTGTGTGGACCTATTTGTCCATGCACCGGTATGGTCTCTTCCACTCGAAGCTTTATAGTGATGATTTTTCCTGCCAGAATTATCATTCACAAAACGACCGCTACCAATTTTTCTTTTGGGGCTTTCTCCCCACTTAAAATTCTTGATGAGAGATTTCCTCTCTACATCCTCTTCCTCCAGTTTGTTTAAGTCCGATTGAGGGATTGTCGGCTTATCCTGGGGTAAGACATCTTTTTGCACTCTCCGCATAGTGGCCATTGTAAAACAGTTAAGTGAAGCTTGTCCGTGAAAAGGGGCTTCCCATTCCATTTGGTCCACTTTATCAAATCTATTTTTCTTTTATTATCAGGCCTAATTTTGCCCCGTGGCGTGTCCAGGTCCTGATCCATGTTCCCACTTGTGGGTGTTCCCTCATGTGCTATGCTACACCTTTCTACAAAATTCTCAATGTCCCATCTTGCTTTGGGCCAATAATAATTGTGACCCACCTTTTGAATGATGGTACCTATCTTCTTCAGGGTCCCCCATCTGGTTTTCAATTCAGCATGTAGGCCTCCTTATTAAGTCTGGCCCTATAATCTTTTTAGGCAGTAACCAGCTGTCCCTGTCCTTGGGATCTTAGCGCCATTCTTTCCTATTCATCCAACTTGTTTTTCATGTAAAAATCTCCCTTGCCTGGAGTTGTATGACAAGTTGACAATTTTCTGAAACAAGGCTTGAGTGTTTTATCCCCAGCCTGTGCCTTCCTCATCTCTGCTGGAGTGGTATCCAACATAATATCCTCCTCCTGTCTTGAGGTCGACCTGACCTGAAGGGTTGCCATATACACAGGTTTTCCCCTTCCTACAAACGGTCCAGTGT
>JAMPIV010022492.1:0-45847 GCA_024509875.1 Oreohelix idahoensis | reverse complement strand
GGGTACTGCCAGTGTAGTTCGTTGTACTATGCGACGAGGGTTGTTCTGGGGTAACCGCCCTTATCCAAGATGGGTTAGGGGTGGGTGCGCGGTTTACCATCGGTGTTCAGAGGGATATAAAATACATGGCACCTTGCACTAGGGGTGCCTTAGGAGTTACTTGGATTATTCACCCTACCCCCACCGGTGCTCTGCCTAGTGTGGTTATGTCCCTATTCAATGGATCCCGATGATTCCGGGGAGGTAGTGCTAGATAAAAATATGTAATCGTCCATTGAATCGACCTAAATAACATTTACACGCCCACCACCAACTACCACCTCTACAAACACCCCGGTGTGCCGTACCTAGCACCACAAGTGCGCTTTAACTGTTATACCCCCCCCCCCCCCCCCCCCCAACCCCCCCCCACCCCACCCCTACTAAATATCACACACCAACCCGTCCCCCCCCTCAATCCCGTCTTAAATACAATCACTGTTAATTTTATTAGGGACTAAATTTTAGTAATGGCCATGCCAACATTACATTATGCTTTCAGGTCCTAATTAGACAGAAAAAAACCTTCATAACATACCCCCATGAAAATCAGATTATGCAAACATGTCAGTACATTAAACCTTAGCCATACAAACATAATCTGTAATAGTTAACTTTACAAACATATTTTGTAATACAGTTAACTGTACAAATGTAATCTGTAACACAGTTAACCTTACTAATGTAATCTGTAATACAGTTAACTTTACAAACATAATCTGTAATACAGTTAACTGTACAAACATAATCTGTAATACAGTTAACTGTACAAACGTAATCTGTAATACAGTTAATGTTACAAACATATTATGTAAAACAGTTAACCTTAAAAACATATTGTGTAATATAGTTAACCATATGAGAATATTCTGTAATATAGTTAACCTTATAAACATATTCTGTATTAGTTAACGTTACAACATATTATGTAATACAGTTAACCGCAGAAACATATTCTATAATACAGTTAACCTTACAAACATTTTCTGTGTTACAGTTTACTAACAAAAAGTTAACCTTACAACAAATGATGTAATATAGATAACTTTACAACATATTCTGTATTATAGTTAACCTTACACCATATTATGTAATACAGTTAACCTTACAAACATAATCTGTAATACAGTTAACCGTACAAACATATTCTGTAATAGTAAACACTTAATACCAGGGCGTTTATAAAGTTCTGGTGCAACTTTCATATTGAATAACTTTAGACATACACAAGATGGAAGCATTCTAAAGCAGTGGTTCTCAACATGATCCATATAGCCCCCCAGGGTGCTATGACATATTTCTCAGGGGCCACAGCAAGTGCCATATTTCCGGTAAAGTACCTTTTTCCCCCACCTAACTGGGACAGCCCCACAGAGGTAAATAAAGCTAAGAAGGGGGCCATGAACAAAAACTAGGTTGACAACCCCTGCTCTAATGGAATATATAAGCATAATTCATAATTTTTTTGTCTTTTAATGTTAGTGTAGTAGATTTTGTCTTTATATACTTTTTTGTCATTTATTTCAGATCCTGTAAACCGACTGAAAATGGTGACAGTAGAATAAAAGGTTAACTGTGTACTATGGCTCGCAGAACTGAAGTTCATCATTAAAGTTAGAAGAAAATTCACTGCAGGACAGGACAAATCTGAACTGTGTTGTGTTAAAATTTAATACATTTTTATTTCATAAACCGTTTTCTGTGCGTCTGTTATTACATATATATTTTTATACACACCAGGATTTTACAAACACCCTGTATAGGTAATATAACATTTAGTATATCAAAAGCACATTTCAAACTTGCACACTGACATGGAAGCACACAATATTTAACTCAGCATGGTGCATGCTGGTGAGGATGAAGAATTTAGTGCCACACTAACACATACATGCATGACACAAGGCTGACGGGAGGGGGTGTGTGTGAGAACAGTGACATGAAGGAAGGAGACATAGATACAGATTTTACAGTTGTGATGGAGGGGAAATGGAACAAGTAAAACAGCAATAAAAATCATTTAAAAAACACAGGTGTGAAAGGGGGGGGGGAAGAGAATAAATGAAGAAGCAAGTGCACAGCAAAAGAAGGGTCAGATATAAAGAAAACTTGAAGGTGAATATAAAAGGAGATGGGAAAAAAAAAAACACACAATCGAGCTATTGCAAGAGGTGACACAGAAACAGTGACAAGGAAAATAGCTAACAGAGATAGAAGAAGAGGGGGGAAGAAAAAAGAGGCAAGAGAACAATGGAAAAGAGAAGATATAAAGAAAGAGAAGCAAGTGTAGGAAGAGAAACAACTATTTTAGATATGAAAGAATGAGGATGAAAAGATAAGATAAAGATACAAGAACACAAATAAAAAGGAGAAAACAGAGAGAGAGATGAGATTAATGTACCACTATGCTCGTTACAATTTCACCTCCCCTTCAAGTTTTGTCTGGGCAACGCAGACCCCGCAATTTATGAAACTGTCCACAATTTATTAAACTGTCACAATGTTCTAAAATCAGTGACCTCCATCTATGACCTATATAAAAGGTAAATGTATTCCCATAGCAGATACTGCTGTAGGGGAGTGACGTGTTAAAGACTTCACCATACAAGGTCCAGCATTGAGAGGTGGGGTGACCAGTTCCCTTCCTTGCTGCCTTTTCCTTCCCTAACTAAAAGTCAGGTACCCATTTACAGCTGGGTAGACTGGAGCATGTCAGTACCGTGATTTGAACCCGGCACTCTAACCACTCTGTCAATCGGACGCTCATGACCTATATATATAACAGCACAATGAAAAACTGAACACCTAAACCTGCCACATGCAGCGGCCTAAACAACAGCTCCAGTTTTTACACTGCGGTCTTCTTTCATCTTTTAGCTTGCTAAAACAAACAACGGCAGCCCCCCCCCCCCCCCCCCCCGCACCTACACACCTTCATGCCTATTTGCAGTGCTGGTCTCTAAAAGTGTGTACATTACAGACTGATCAAATATTTATATTTTCTTGATATATATAACGCTTCCATCTTTTAGGCAGCTTGCTACTCGAGGCAAAGATAACGGGGTCAAAACCGGGTAGCATCAATATTCAGTCTACCCAGCTGTAAATGAGTCCCTGACTGCTCATAAATTAGGGAAGGCAAAGGTAGCAAGGAAGGGAACTGGTCCACCCCAACTCATAAAGCTGAAACCTAATACAGTGAAGTCTCTAACACTGCACTTCCCTATGGCAGTATCTGCTATATAACTAAGTTTTTTTTTTTTTTTTTTTTTTAAACATTTAACTGGGAGAAAAAAAACAACTATAGAGTTGCTATGCACACTAGACACTTATAAAGCTATAAGAGTTATAATTTAGTCTGTACAATAGTGAATGGTCTACTAATAAGAGTTATAATTTAGTCTGTACAATAGTGAATGGTCTACTAATAAGAGTTATAATTTAGTCTGTACAATAGTGAATGGTCTACTAATAAGAGTTATAATTTGGTCTGTACTACAACGAATGATCTGCTTGGAATGACTAATTGTGCCAAGCCCTTAGATTGTATTTCATTTCTGTCTATCACTTTCAGCTTGTATCTACATTTCTGACTCACTGTCACTTTCATCTGTACTGGAACAATGACTTCCTCTGTCATCTTCATGAACAAACACATCTTTCATGAGAACAACCACACACTCATCTGAACTAACATTGTCCCTGTCACTCTTTTTGCTTAGTAACCTGATGCAGCTATTTTGAAACACTGTTTATCTTGACCCCCGTGACACCTGAATGTACCATGCAAATCATGACCTCTTTTGAGAAGAGCTCTGTCCATAAATATAACTGTTCATTCATTCATGAGCCTTTAGCTGTCAACAAACGTCTGCCAAGTCTTCATGTCCCGTGCCATCCGCTCAAAGTCTGTCTATGTCTTCTTGATGCCTTTCATTTCTGTGTCCCAGTTCTCTTCTCCATGTGTCTCTTGGTCTCCCTCCACCTCTTTTAACTTGGGAACTCCAGAACAAGGACTTGTCTTGTAATGCTACCAACAGTTTGTCCTATCTATCACCAGCAGCTTCTTATCATCTCTTGTTCCACTGGCGCTCGTCATCAGTTCCCAATTGGTGACTTTCTTGTACCATTTCAATCCTTCTATTCTCTGCGTTTATGAGAATCTGTAATTTCTTGGTTGTTTTTATAGTTCTCCATGTTTCACAGCCATATAATAGGGACTGACTTGTCATCTGAGTTCAATATTCTGATTTTCTGTGTTGGACTTTATTTCTTTTGATCCCCATATACTTCCCAATGCAATGAAAACCCCTCTTGCCTTGTGCATCCTTGCTTGAATACCACTACCTATCCCTCCCACTTTGTCCATATTGCTGCCCAGATATACATATGATTCTACATCTAGGGGTGTTTCTTCAAGTGTAATCTTTTTATTGCATTACTGTTTGCTAATGTACGCCATACCAAGTCTAAAGGTTAACATACCAAGACTAAGGGTTTACATTCTATCTCTAAAACCACGCCCCTTGATAAATTGAATAATCAATATAACCATAACTGACCGTGACAAGATATTTAAAATGTACTACCCATTACACAAGTGACCAATTGACAGAGTGGTTAGAGCGCTGGTCTCTCACAGGCAAAGGTGCCAGGTTCAAATCATGGTACAGACATGCTCCAGTCTACCCAGCTGTAAATGGGTACCTGACTCTGCTCTGAGTTAGGGAAGGAAAAAGGCAGCGAGGAAGGGAACTGGTCACCCCACCTCTCGATGCTGTATGGTGAAGTCTCTAACACTTCACCCTCGTACATTAGTATCTACTATGGGACTACCTTACCATTTACCCATAACACCTACAACAACAACCACTTTAAAAATTCACTTACAAACATCTTGTACAACTCATGTACTAACAAATGTCCTAAAAAATATGAATTTAAAACAATCATATACGCCACAATTAAGAAAACATTTTCTTAAAAATGACCTATGTTGCAACAGTTCTTGTATGAATACTCCACACATTTAGTGCACATGCAGTATAAAATCACACAGTTGTCTCTGTACCTTTTGTTGACAAACTACATGATCTACTGTTTGAATGCCAAGATAACCGTCTCCTAGGATACTGCTGAGAACAACTACCTTTGCTGTTGAGGTCTGTTGAGCTACTAGCAGAGGCTGATGACCCCTGCTGCTGGTCATAACTGTCCTTTACATTACTTACCTTATCTACAAGCATGTCCACACCATCTTCACTTTTCTTAGAACTTAACACAGCAGCTGCTGACGCTGACCTAGGGTAATGCCCATGTGAATTTGTGTGAAGTGTTGCAGCAGAATTTGAATGTAGTGAAGATTTATTTTTTGTATCACTGCCTGAGGCTGGTGCTTCAAACTTGCTCAAGTCTCTGCCAGAATGTGTTTTTCTTTTAGAATCCTTGACATGGTTTCTTTTCACACAAGGCTGGACTGAGGAATGTCTATTGGCCAAGTCATCTAAATTTGGGGTAACAATTGCAGCAGCACACCCAAACAGTGCAGATGCTTGGGTCTCACCTAGTGAATGCCTTATTTGTTTAGCCTTATTGCGTCTGTGTGTGAGGAAATTAAATGGATTTTTTAAAAGTGTGGTGGAGTCTTTTGATTTTGACTGGCTCTTGGCTAGCTTCAAGTCGTCTTTACTTTTGTTAGTATTAACATTCTTGGGTCCACTAACTCGCAAGTCGCGAGAATAATCAAATGAGCGACTTCTCACTAAAGGTGTCCCATCTTCTTTGCTGTCAATCAGCTCTTGAATTTTGCGTTGCAGTTCAGCTTCATTTCCACTTGACAGTCTTTGCTTTTGATTCAGATCTTGACAATGCATTGAAGAATTATTTGTTTGTTCATTATAGAAATCTTCATGTTTCTGTACAACATCTTCACCCATTAGAATATGCTGGAAGGTTTCCCAACCTTTTTCAAAACCAACTTGTTTTCTGTCTGAATGTAAGTTTTTCATCAGACGTCTGCTGGCTATGAACTTCTGCCTTCTACGTTCCACTCTGGTACTAAACTTCTCCTCTTCCTCTTTCAGATCATCCTCCAGGCCATCAAAAGTATCATTCCCTGTGAAGGACTCATCAAGAGTGCTGTCCAGGTCAAGGTCACTCTCAGATATGGCCAAGTGTGAACTTGCTTGCTGTTCAGACTTTGTACTAACGGATGACTTGGACACATCTAAGCCATTGGCGAGTTCCTGGACACGGCTATTCTCAGGTCCTCTGCTAATTATGAAGTGTTTTCTTCTTCCAGGGTGGGTCAGTGTAAAACTCTGCTCATCATCTAAAGTCGATGAGAATGACTGACTTGAAGTGTCTTCTAAACCCACAGAATGACCATCACTAGAAACATTGTCCCTACATGACTTCACTGTGCTCATACTCATGCTTCCATAGAAAGAACTTGCATCATCATTCATAATCCTATGTGACCTGCTGCTGATAGAGCTAGCACTAGGACTGTAATATCCTGAGCTGGTGCCTTTACTGCCTGTGAAATCACTGCCCAAGCTCAAATCTCCGCTGTGTACACTATCTCCACAACTATCATCATGCCTACTAGCTGCTGAATGGTCATGCACAGTGATAAAGTGGTCAATATCAAGGTCATGTTTACAGCAGGAGGGAACCACACGGTACATACCATCTATTGACCTGACTGTGTGGTGATCAACGGACGAGTATTTTCCCACTGTTTTGCGCATGACTTCCAATTTTTTCCGCATGTCTTGTAACTGCAGAATGTAACAAAACAACATCATACAAAGCAAAATGTCTTCCCGCATGCAACTATAAAACAAAACTAGTCTTGCAGTAAAATTAAAATAGTAATAAGGATAACCTATATACCACCAGTCCCATGTACATTGGGGGGAGGGGTGTGTGTGTATGTATGTGTGGTGGTCGTCTCAGAAGTGATGAAGACTGACTAGAAGTATTGATTCCTCAGACATGTCATACCTCCCCTTGTAAAACAAAATGCCCAGTAACCACTGCTACAACAGCATGTTGGCTTGCTCAAGGGGGTCATCTGCAGTGGTGGATCCATAATCCACGAGGGGGATCCATAATCCACGAGGGGGATCAATAATCCACAAGGAGTTAAAAAAAAATATTTGAATTTAGCATGAAACGTAAGACTGGCCGGGATGGATGTAAGAGAGGATGCATCAGTGGGTAGAATCCGCACTTATCCCCTTCAACTTTTGCTGAGGGAGACTAAGCACTTTAGGGTTTTCACAGAGTGCAATGATGTCAATTCTGAACAACATTAACAAACAAAAACAATGAAAAAAAAGGAGATGAAATGGCAACACCTCCCAATAATGTCAATAGTGAACAACAATAATAAAAACAATGAATGAATGAATCAATCAATACCCTTTAGCTCCCCGAGGAGCATAGGCCTTCAACAAACACATGCCAAGTCTTCCTGTCCTGTGCCATCCGCTCAAGTTCTCTCCATGTTTTCCTCATCATTTTCATCTCTGTATCGTTATCTTCTCCATGTGTTTTTTGGTCTACCTCTGCCTCTCTTTCCCTGTGGATTCCAGAACAAGGACTGCCTTGTAATGCTATCAACAGGTCTCATCAATGTGTGTCCTACCCATCGCCAGCGTCTTCTTCTCAACTCTTGTTCCACTGGCACTTGTCTGGTTCTTGTCATCAATTACCCACAAAAACAATGAAACAGATGACAATATGGCACCATCTCCCGATAATTATTATTATCACATAGTGTGAATAACTTGCTGTAGTTATTTTTATTTTTAAAAACTTAATAAATGACAAAGAAACAAAAATGTATAAAAATTCAACATGAGGTTATATAAAGGTAAAAGAAAAAATGGTACTACATTTTAACGATAGATTAAAATAAGTTGTTTACTTCCACCTCATAAAACTGACCCACATATCTTTTACCTTTATCAGCTTATCAATTTTAGCGTAGTAAAGATAACTAAAACCAACTGTGTGTGTGTGTGTGTGTGGTGGTGTGGTGTGGGTGTGGGGGGGGGGGGGGGGGGTGTTTAGAGATCGGAATTGCAAGACTTGCCAAACCTGACAGCTGAGCTACTTCTGACTATCAGATTACCTCCTGTTGTGTCATTCTAAAAAAAAAACAAAAAACTTTCCTCATCTCTACTCTACTTTATTTCTTCATCTAGTCATGGTGTTCTGAAAGATGTCTGTAATTACCGTCTTTCAGAATGTTTTTCTTTCCTTCTCTCTGTCCTAAGGCAATGTTAGACATATTCTCCACCTGTCTTGCGCTTCCTTATATTGAGATGCTGTTTTTTTACCCCCTGTTGTTTTGACTAAAGGGTAAGAAATCTGATCAGTCTGAATCCTTTGTCTCTTGAAAGCATTATATATTTGCAGTCCGTACATGCTTAAGGCTTTCGATTAAACACATCAGTCAATCAATGGCCATAAAATGATCACGTGCTTTACTTCATCTCATCTCTTGGTCATTTTTCTCCAAGTCTCTCTTGGTGTATAATTTATCCTTCGGTTCCATTACAGTGTTCCGTCTTCCTTGGTCTTTCCCTCTCCATCTTTCCCTGCAGGTTCTCTAGAAAAGCTCAGCTCAAGGTCTCTTCAGTATGCCTAGTTCACCTCCATTTTCTTATCTGTTGCTAGGCAGCCTTGTATACACATGTCCTATGAGTTTCACTTTGTGATTTCACTGCTTCTGTTAAAATGAGCTGAATTTAATCAGTCATTTGTCAAATATACCAAAAAGCTAGAGACTTTCATAAATGGGTGCTTGCATAGAATAGAGGGATTAAAATGGTACGACAAGGTTACCAACGTGGAACTGATGACAAGAACTAGACAAGTGCCAGTGGAACAAGAGATGAGAAGAAGATGATGGCGATGGATAGGACACACACTGAGGAAACCTGTTGATAGCATTACAAGGCAGTCCTTGTTCTGGAACCGCCAGGGCAAGAGAAGCAGAGGTAGACCAAGAAGCACATGGAGAAGAGAGCTGGAAACGAGGTGAAAATGATAAGGAGAACGTGGAAAGAACTTGAGATGATGGCACATGACAGGAGGACTTGGCATGTGTTTGTTGAAGGCCTATGCTCCTTTGGGAGTGGAGGGTTATGAATGAATGAATTCGTCAAATACAGAACATTACTTCTGACGTCTCCTGACTCAATAAAAGTAAATATATATATATATATTAATATGGGAGAAGATCGGCTACCACGACAAGCATGGGAAACTAAGAGCCAAGGATCCAGACCTCCAGGACGACCCAGAGTCTGCTGGGAGGATAACATTAGACAATCTTTGAAAGACCGAGGACTAGAATGGAACCAGGCCAGGAGGAAGACAGCCGATAGGATAGTTTGGCGCTCTCTCTTCCAAACCTCTACACCTCACGGTAGAAGAGGAACGACTAAGTAAGTAAGTAAGTATATTAACAAATAAAACAGTATTGAATCAGTTTTATAAATTAACGGTACACGGGAAACAGGGGAAGTTTCGGGTTTCAGCCTTTGTCAGCCACTGTTACAAATAGGCAACAAGGACAAGAAATTATAGAGAGGTTAAAGAAAAATATTATAGACACCGCAAACACGTAATATATATAAATATAACAACTCAGGTGAAGAGTAATAATAAAGCAAGGAAAATACAAAACTGAAAAAAATATCAACACAAGAAATTCAACAATCAACGAAAATCCAAAGCAGAAAATGGAATAACTGATATTATTTTTTTCGGTTTTGTATTTTCCTTGCTTTATTACTGCTCTGTTTACAAACTTGGTAAATATAAGGAAAAAAATAAACAAGTAAAATAGAAAATGGAACAGCAGGTTACCTTTCCATGAGCTTTCGTGTAAGACTGTTTCCTCTGTTTACGAACATACTTGGTAACAGTTTTGTCACTGGCCAGCCTAAAAGCAGCTGCTGTTATTTTCTCCTGAAGTTCCACCTCCAGCTCCAGCTGTGATAGTTCAGTCGACAACTGGAGGAAGCAAGAAATAAATTCATTTTGTCAATTTTAGTCTGCCACTTCTTCATCTACTGCTGTGCTATGAACCCCAGAAGGACGGCAAAAGACAGGCAGACCAAAGACAACCTGGCGGAGAACAGTGGAGGCTGAGATGCCAAGCATCAACCAGAGTTAGGGCATGGCACGAAGGATGGCCACCGACCAAGCAAAATGGGGACAGTTTGTTGCTACCCTACAAGAAGCCACTAGGCGTGATGGCCACTGACTGCTTTGACAGTCAGAGGCTAAGGATCCAAGAAAGAAGAAGAAGACTGCTTCATCTCACTTCTGCTATTAATTTGTTATCTCCCCTTTTTTCTATCTACCATCAACTTAAAGAAATTAGAAATATAAATTCAGAGCGGTGTAACTCTTACGTTGAATTTTTTTGTGTTTTTTCATTTCTTTGCTTGGAGAAACAAGACACATTATTTAATTTAAGATTTCTACTCTGCCCCAGTCTCAAATACTCCACAGCTCACAGAAGCATATGATATACACTCACACAATGCACTCGGTCTTCCGTTGTTTCTCTCCCCCAGAATTGAAGGTGAGGAAGAAAGGCAGGCAACAATTGAAATAGTTTCAATATGGCTGAAGAATGTACTTAAATAAAACATAAAAAAATATTTAGGATATTCTGCATGGATGCAACAAAATTAGCTGACTGCCATTAGCTGACTGTCATTAGCTGACTGTCATTAGCTGACTGTCATTAGCTGACTTCTGCAGTGGACACAAGGATGACTAATTAATGCGGTCATGATGGAGTAACTGAGATGTGCTAGTGAAGTTGGCTAGCTCAGTTAATGCTGTTGATAAGTGTATGAATGCCAGGACAGTATGCAAAGCTGAGATAAGGGGCAGTCAGATTTTAACCCTTTAGAAATATAGCTCGATCATTTCTTCTCTCTCTGTCTTAATACACACACAAAAGCAGTCACCTGACAGCACACTCACCTCATTTGTTTCTGGTAAGTTTTTAACTGACAGAGAGAAGGCAGTCCCCACCCTCCGTCTGAACACAGGGAGTTGTTCACCAGGGGACAAGGGGATGTCACGGGGCAGCTCTCCTGTCAACTCCTGAAACAGCAGAGAGTTCTAGGGACTACTAACAATAGCAATTACAATATATTACAGAAGCTGTACTGATACTTCATGATATATTTTCAGTAATCAAAAGCTGATATAATACTTGATTGGGCTGTGTCATGAACACTGGAAAAGGTAAAGGATCCCAGTACACGCCCATTGAGGCATATTGGGAATATGGTGTTAGGCCCATATTTTCTTGACCACCCGCACTCTAGGGGTGATGTGGTTAGCATCACGTTGGCCGCCTTAACCTTCCCAGAGTTGCTCTGGTACCCAATTCAAGTGGCTGGGTCAACACCAGAGCCGTCTGCGGCCTAAAAAAATCCCACCTCAACAGGGGATCAAACTATGGACCACCAAGCTAGGTAGCCAATGCCCTAACCACTGCACTATCGCAGGTCCCAGTCATGAACATTGGATCTATGTTAAACATTTTCAGTAAACAGCAGCAAAGTTAATGTTTGATCAGATCATTTCATAAATATTAGCTCTACATTACATATTTTCAGTAAAGAACAGCTCAGTTAATGCTTGATTAGATCATGTCACAAACATTGGATCTATGTTAAACATTTTCAGTAAACAGCAGCAAAGTTAGTGTTTGATCTTCTTCTTCTTCTTGTTCGCTGTTGTTTAGTAATGTCTACACACGAAGTCCAGTTCTCTGGATGTATGTTGCTGTGGTTGAAAGTTCTTCAAGACTCCCAAACAGCTTTGTGTGGATGTGTGTCTCTGTGGGCCAATGTTCAGTTCGCAATTGACTAAGCATGTGGCAGTCTTGCAGGATGTGTTCGGCTGTCTGTGCTGCCTGTCCACATGTACATAGGGGTGATGGGACCAATCTCAGTCTGAATAAGTGACTTTTCAGTCTGTTATGTCCTGTTCTAATACGGAACAGGATCACCTGTTTTGCTCGATCAAGATAGTGATAGTTGTCTCTTTGTTGGTCAATTTTCCTGATGGCCTTGATAAGGGTCTTCTTTTCCTGGAATCTGATTGTTTGTTCTTTTTGTTCCTGTGTTGCTCCCTCTTTTGCTAATGTATCTGCTCTCTCATTTCCTGGTATCCCACAGTGTGATGGTATCCACTGTAGTACTACCCTTCTTTTGATATTTACTTCGCATAAGGGCTTTATTTAACTCTGGCAGTTTATCACTGTTGAGGGCTTGCAGGACTGACATTGCATCGGTAAAGAATACAACCTGCTGACATTGGCTTATTGTGTTATTTATTATTCCTGCAGCAATGCTTAAGGCCTGTACTTCAGCAGAGTAGTTTGAACAGAATATTTCAGTAGGTGAACAGGTGGATTCGTTTTCTTTGTCTGGATAGACCACATAAACTCCTGCGCCTCCGTTCTTCACTGCTCTGGTTGCAGATCCATCAGTATATACTTGGATCCATGCTTCTCTGGGGTACAGTTCTTCAATCATGTCACATGCTGCTATTTTCCTTTGGAGAGTATTTAGCTCTCCCATGGGGCAGGTGGTAGTTATGGAGGTCTTAATGCTGAAATTTTGTTGTTGTTCCCATGGGGTTGGGAGGAGTGTGGGAATTATTTCCTTAGTGATGTCTGGTAGTTCATCCTTGTGTGTTCTAATTAGTTTTTTGGACCGATGCACAAAACAGCTTCTCTTCAACCTCCCACTGGCTAAATCTCTAAATCTAGTTTTCATTGGATGTGCTGGCATGTTCTTGTACTTTTCTGCTTGGATCAGGGTCTTAGTGTCTTGTCTGTAGAATAAAGGTGGAATGCCTGTGATTTTTTCCATTTCGTTTATTGGTGTGGTCTTCATGGCACCCGTGATCAACCGAAGCGCTTGATTTTGTACCTTATCCAAGGCTTGTAGGTGTGATTTGGCTGCTGTAGACCATGCTGCTGATCCGTACTCTAATATAGGTCTTATTGCACCTTTCTTTAGTGTTGTTTCGTTAGCTCCCCAACTTGATCCAGCTATTTTCCTCAGTATGGCAAGTTTCCTTCTCGCTTTGGCCTCTGTTCTCTCGATGTGGTGCCTCCATGTCATTCTCTTATCTAATGTAATGCCCAAGTACACCGGTTCCTCGTCTGTTTGGACATGTATATTTCCAAGTCGTATCTCTCCTGCTTTGTCTTTGTTTGAGAGCGTGAAAAGTGTTGTTGAGGATTTTTCAGCGTTGATCTGCACCATCCATTTTTCTGCCCATGCTGCTATGTTGTCTGCTGCCCTTTGTATTCGCTTATTAGCGATAGTTAGATGTTCTTCTACACACCACACCACCAAGTCATCAGCGTATAGGGCAGCTCTCACACCTTGTGGCAGGTCGTCGATGAGGTCATTGATGAACACAAGGAACAGGGTGGGAGACAATACTGAGCCTTGAGGAACTCCATGTTTTAGGAGGATTTTCTTGCTGTTGTGGCCTTCCATGGTGACTCTTGCTTTCCGATTGTGTAGGAACGACTGGATCCATTTTCTCATATTACCCTTGATTCCATTTCTTTGCAGTTTTACTATTAACCCGTCTTTCCATACTTTGTCAAAAGCTTTTTGGAGATCTATCCATAGGGTTAAGACTTTTTTCTTTTCTTGGAAGGCATCTTCAACGATCTGGGACAGGTATGTGATTTGGTCTTCTGTGCTGCTGCATGCTCTAAACCCTGCTTGTTCTGGCATTAAAATTTTCTCGGATTCCAAGTACCATTTCAATCTTCTGTTGATCATCCACTCCATTGTCTTACATACACAGCTAGTTAGGCTTATTGGTCTGTAGCTGGTGGCCTTCCTGTTGTCTTTTCCTTTCTTTATGATGGGACACATGAGCGCCTCTCTCCATGTCTGTGGCACACTGCCTGTCATCCAACTGTAGTTGTATATTTGCAACAGTTTGCTCATTGCTGTATATCCTAGGTGTTTTAGCATTTCGTTGGTTATACCATCCGGGCCTGGTGATTTCCTGTCTTTCAGTTTCCACAAGGCTGTTTTTAACTCTTCCATATTGAATGGTTTGGACATAACTTCCGAACTGTTTTCATTAATTCTAGTGTGGATTATTTGTTGACGAATGTCTCGTTGTCTGCGTAAATTGACGGAGATGTTACTTTCATTTCTGTAGGATTCCGCAAATATGTCTGCTGCTTGTTTGCCGGTATATACTTTCCCTGCATCGTCTAGTGTAATTGTTTGTCGTTGAGAATTGTTATCGTTTAGTGAGTTTCCACAACTTCCTCCCTTCCTTTTCAAGGTTTAGTTTATAGGTTTTTTTCCTTCCAGCTTCTCCTCTGGGCTTCTAGTTTTCCTTTGATGAATTTTGCTTTTGCCTTTTGTAGCATGATATGGTTCTGTTGGGATGGTTGTACCTCTGCAGTGTGCCTTGCTTCGTTCATTTCTTCATGTAGGTTTTGTAGTGTGTTGGGCCAATATGGTACACAGTTCTTCCTCGCTCCTCTCGGTATTGTCTCCTTTGCCGCTTTGAGTCTTCTTCGATCCTTAACCACCGACCGTCAAAGCAGTCAGTGGCCATCACGCCTAGTGGCATCTTGTAGGGCAACAACAAATTGATTCCACTTTGCACGGTCGGTGGCCATCCTTCGTACAGTGCCCCAACTCTGGTTCATTCTTTGCATCTCAGCCTCCACAGTCCTCCGCCAAGTTGTTTTTGGTCGGCCTCTCTTTCGCTTTCCTTCAGGGGTCCAAAACATAGCTGTTCTTGTGATGGCATCGGGGTCTCTTCTGAGGACATGACCAACCCAGCTCCAGCGTCTGCCAGCTATGATGGTGTGCATGTCCTCTTGCTTGCTACGAGTAAGCAGATCTTGGTTGGTGATGGTATTCGGCCAAAAGATGCGGTGAATTTTTCTTAGGCATGTTGTGTGAAAAGAGGACAATTTTGACATTTCCTTCTCTGTGACTCTCCAGCATTCCGCACCATAGAGAAGCACAGAAAGCACGCAACTCTGGTATAATCTTAATTTTGTGCTTGTGCTGTATTGGGAGGACTTCCAGATGTTATTTAGGCTAAAGAAGGCTGTTCTTGCCTTATTCATTCTGATGTTGATGTCTTTGCCTGCCCCACCGTCTGGTGTTACTATGCTTCCTAGGTATGTGAAGGTATCTGTCTGTACCAGTTGCTGATTCCTTACTGATATGGGCTCAGGGTTGCTCACATTGAGCGTCATGACCTCAGACTTCTTTAAATTGATGTTCAAGCCCACCTGCTGGCTAATTTTATTAAGTCTATCCGTTTTTTCCTGGATGTGTTGATGTGAATGTGCCAGCAGTGCAATGTCATCTGCATATTTCAGATCTTCCAATGTAGAAAATGTAGTCCATCTTATTCCTCTTGGACTGCCCTCTGTTGTCTGGCGCATCACCCAGTCTATGACTGTTAAAAATAGAGTGGTTGATAAGGGGCATCCCTGTCGTACTCCTGTCTTCACCTCGAAGGTTAGGTTGCTCTGCCCAACACTACACGTAAAGTTGGCATAGAGGCTTTTTATGATTGACACTATGCCGCTTGGGATTCCATAAGCCCTCAGTATTTTCCATAAACTGTATGCTGTCAAAAGCCTTTTCAAAATCAACAAAATTTATGTAAAGCTGTCTTGCCGCTTTGAGTACTCCATTATTAAAATCCCAGATAACTCTGTTAATGTCTCTGTCTAGTACCCTAATATCTTTTGTAAGCAGATTTGCTCTGTGTTGGTAAATGGACCAATTTGCTTTTTTATAATTCCATCTTGGCTGACTTGGACTTGTATTAATTGTTCTATTAATTTTTTGAATACAGGGCGATGATCACTTCCACCGAGTTGTTCTTCTATTTCCCTTTCCACTATCCCAGCCAAATCAGGTGTGCAGAATGCCAGGTCTGGGGTAGAGGTGCTATGCCATCTTCTGGAGTAAAAGGTTGGAGGATCATTAGGGTTGTTTAGAAGGGTTAGGTTATTGTCGTCTTGCCAATTTTCTATCTCTTCGCCCCTTCTATCTAGCTGGTTGTATCCCCAGCTTTGGGAATGGCTGTTGAAGTCTCCCACCGCTAAGAAGTTGCCACTGGGGACGTCTATACTAGCCATGTTCAGTGGTATGTCACTGGGGCAGTAGAAATTTAGGAGATCTAGTTCCAGAGTATTATGTTTAAGATGGATTACTTGGTATTCTGCACCTTCTTTATATGTCTTGGATTCTATAGCGTTGAGGTTATTCCTTATCAGTGTTAGTATGCCACCCTTCTTCCGATCTTTTCTGTCAACTCTTAAAATGTTTTCCTTCCTGTAGGTGAGTTTCTTGTATGCAGCATATGCTAATTTCTTTCCAAAATAGGGTATTCTCTAGTTCAGTCTTTTTGTTGTTGACTCCCTCTGCATTCCAATGCATGACATTCAGAGGGGTCATCGTCTTATCTGGTTGGCCAGTTACTTTCCCCTTCCGCCTCCTGGCTCCACTAGGCAGACTAAGGGGACCTCCAGTAGCTGAGGGTGGATTCTGTCGAGGCTCAGAATCCGGCACTGCTTCTGCCTGGAGGGACTTCACAGGGCGAGCACCATAACGATAATTTTTTGACATCTTTGTGTAGACATATTAAACCAAGGCGGGTTGCATGGTACCATGGTTGCTGGTGCGCCTCCTGGCCTGGTACCTCTGACTTCAGCACCTGTTTCTTAAGGCAGAGTGTGCTCATGCCTCCCCCTCTGGCTGGGGGATTTGACTTCGCCTTTACCTCGTTTGCTGTCCCATCTTGCCTCCCGCTGGGGTTAATACCCAACCTTCGGCAAGAATACTGGGTATAACGGGGTCCACCACGAGTAGGTGAGGTAGACTTGGATCCTCAATAAACTAAGCTAAAATAGGGCTTGACTAGATCGTGTAACAAACATTGGCTCTATAAACTATGTATTTTCAACAGTAGACAATTTTTTTGTTCGTAATTTTTTTTTAAATTGTTTAAAGTCCTTGAGATAACTCTTGAAATGTAAGCTTAGTAGCTTTGTCAAATTTTTCGCCCTTATCCAAGAAAGCTAGGCATCTGATCTCACTTCCCAGGAGATTGGGGTGGGTGGGGGAGTATGATATCATTAGTACCCACTTGTTCTAACAAAAAATTGTCATTAAATATATCCAATGTACTGGGACCCGAACATGGTACCTTTAGAATTAAGACGGACCCCATACCTCTTAGACATCCAACCCTCCTCATCCCTCAAATTGAAACGCGTTCTTACCCCCTCCTGGACACACAGCAATTTCAGTTCCTCTGTCTTCTTAAGTAGGGACTCTTCAAGGGCCTCCTTCCTGGTTTTAAGTGCCTGGTACATGTCTCTCTCCGCCTTCAGAGAGTCAGTCTGCTCTACTGTCACTGTGGATGACAGATAATAAAACTCCTACTCAAAAGTATATCGTGGGAACAGGAAACAAAACAATAGAAGCGGACATGGTTTGATATACACAGGCCCCCTCAAGAGCTCAGATGAGGCCCCGGACCATTTCCCTTAGTGAGGTCCCCTCATTTTCTGGGAGAAGGGTTTAAAAAAAATATTTTAATGTACAGAAAGACATGTCAACAAAGAGTCTCAGATGAGGCCCCCATGTATGAAGTGAAGCCCCCCCTCCCCCCTATGAGATGAGGGCCCCCCCCATCTATGAGAAGCCCTCTTATGTGAGCTGAGGCCCCCTCTGTGAGGTCTCCTCTATGAGGTGAGGTCAACCTATGTGGGGTGAGGTCCATGTATGAGATGAGGCCCCTCCGTGAGGTGAAAAAAAAAGGTAAAGGAACCCGTTACACGTCCATTGAGGCATATTGGGAATATGGTGTTAGGCCCATATTTTCTTGACCATCGGCACACTAGGGGGTGATGTGGTCAGCATCACGCCGGCCGCCTTAACCTTCCCAGAGTTGCTCTGATACCCATTTGGGGCTGGGTCGACCCTGGAGCCATTTGTGGCCTAAAATATTCCCACCTCATCTGGGGATAGAACCATAGACCACTGCGCTAGGAAGCCAGTGCACTAACCACTATGCTACCGCGGCTCCTCCATGAGGTGAGGCCTGAGCTAAACGGTCTTACTGCCCCCCCCCCTCTCTCTAACCCCCACCCCCAGTAGGGCCTGTGTATACACTGAGGCAGTGTTTCCCAAAGCGTGGACAGTGTACCCTCGGGGACTATGCCAATGGAATTAAAGGCGTACCTGGTAGAATGTTTATTTGACTTTATCATACCTTTATTGTTAGCTATAGAAAACAATTAGTTAAACTTTAATACACTATATGAGAATGGTGAAGTGTCAAAATATAGACGAGTGTATTTACAAGTTGAAGAACAACAAAAACAACAATCGAAAAACTACAGATATTCATAAATGAGTACTTGCGTAGAACAGACGGATTAAAATGTGGAACCCATGACAAGAACCTGACAAGTGCCAGTGGAACAAGAGTTGAGAAGAAGACGCTGGCGATGGATAGGACACACATTGAGGAAACCTGCTGATAGCATTACAAGGCAGTCCTTGTTCTGGAATCCCCTGGGAAAGAGAGGCACAGGTAGACCAAAAAACACATGGAGAAGAGAACTGGAAACAGAGGTGAAAATGATGAGGAAAACATGGAAAGAACTTGAGCGGATGGCACAGGACAGGAAGACTTGGCATGTGTTTGTTGAAGGCCTATGCTCCTCGGGGAGCTAAAGGGTATTGATTGTATTTACAAGTGTGCTGTGCATTCTTGCTTTACGGGCAATACACTTGTTTTTTGTTTTTTTTTACAGCAGACTAGTAACAGAGTGAGTAATAAAAGTGTGCTTTCTTCTCTGGTTAACAAACGTAATTTACTTTCTGACTGGCATGACTCCACCATACATTTCATCTGTCCTATCAGAATGTTTGATTTTCATTATTACTTACGTTAATTGAGTTAATTAAACAATATATTGCTATACATTTTGTGTGTGTATAAATATTATCTTTTCGTTTGTGCCCCTTATAGCCGTTCACAAATTACGCAACGCAAAGAGGGAGGAGGAAAGGGTGGGGGGTTTGACGAGATGTTACTCTTTGGTGCGGGAAGGGTAGGGGTTTTCTGAAATGTAAGTTTTTGTTACGCACACGTTACGGTGGAGGGGGGGGGGGGGGGGGGGGGGGGGGGGGGGGGGGGGGGGGGGGGGGGGGGGGGGGGGGGGGGGGGGGGGGGGGGGACGGGGGTGTGGGGGGGGGGGGGGGGGGGGGGGGGGGGGGGGGGGGGAACCTGAAAATGTCAAAAATTGCGTTACTTAATGTGTGAACGAACTCCGCCTAGGCTGGTCCCAAGCCCGGCTGAAAAAGGAGGAGGGCGGCCTGCATGGAGGCCGTAAGGAGGCAGCCCCTCCACCATGCAAAGGCACAACAGGCCAATCACCTGTTTGCTTTAAAACATGATTACACGAACTAGAAGAGAGAAAACCGGACTGATTCTAAAGGCGACGAACTGGAACGGACTACGACTTATGGAACATGAAACACAAGAAGTATAAATGGGAAAGAAGAGGAGCTGATGGAAGAGATGAGGAAAGCAAAATTAGAAATCCTGGCTATAACGGAAACAAAGAAAAAGGGACAAGGAGTCATGGATCTCGATGGCAACACGCTGCTCTACAGTGGTGTACCCACGTCTGAAAGAGCTAAAGGGGGCGTGGGTTGCATTGTGGTCAAAAACCAGAAAGATAGTATCAAGGGATGGAACTTTGTCTCGGAGCGCATTATGGTAAAACTAAAAGAAGGAGAAACCATAGTCAACCTGGTCATAGTGTATGGGCCAAATGAGGATGAGAGAGCAGAGGTCAAGGAGGAATTCTTCGAGCTGCTTCAAAGGACAGTGGATGACTGCCTAGATGAAATTATCATGCTCGGAGATTTCAATGCCAGAGTTGGAAATGACCATGCTAGATGGGGTGGAGTTATCGGAAGATATGGAGAAGATAATCTCAATGACAATGGAGAGCGACTTCTTAGATTCTGCAGTGAGCAGAATCTGATCATTACAAACACAAAGTTTCCCCATAAGCGCATACATGCATACACTAGATGTGAACCAACAAAGAATGAGAAGTCAGTGATCGACTATGCCATTGTTAGGAGGAGCTCATTCAAATATGTCCGGGATGCTAGAGTCTGGAGGTGGCCAGAGATTGGAAGTGATCACTACCTGCTTACAATCAAAAGAACAACTGAAAGAGTTGCTCAGCCTAGGAACTGCCCAACATAACGTAAGAAACCAAGTAAACAAACGGAAGAAATGAGCATTAAGACCTACAAGCTGAGAGCGCCAGAAATTAAAACCAGTTATCAGGGGATTATTGCTACAGCGGTGAGAAACACAGAAGAACAACCTGATGACTTGGAAACCCTCTGGCTTAAATTCAAGGACATCATAAAGACAGCTGCTGCAGAAGCATGTGGTGAAACCCGACTTGGGAACAAGAGAAAGAGGACACCTTGGTGGACAGAGGAAGTCAAAGAGAAAATAAGAGAGAAGAAAATGGCATGGAAACAATACTTAGGAGCTAAAAACACAACAGGACAAATGGAGAAATATAGAGAATATGTGAGGCTCAGAACAGAAGAAAAGAACAAAGTGCTAGCAGCAAAACAGAAGTCCTGGGACGAATTTGGAGAAAAGCTAGAAAAAGATGCGCAAGAAAACCAGAAATTGTTCTATAAGACCCTAAAGAACATGAGGAAGGAAAAACAATGCCCTCTCAAATTTATAAAGGACAAGCAAGGCAAATTGCTTACTGCCCCGAAGGAAGTAATGGAAAGATGGAAAGAATATTTCTCAGAACTCCTTGATGGCAAGCAAGGTCAAGCATCAGAAATGATAACCACTAGCACAGATGAGGAAACCAATGGTGATGAAGATGACATAAAGATTGAAGAACTGAAGGCAGCACTGGACAAAATCAAGATGGGCAAAGCAGCAGGGATTGATGGTATAACACCAGAAATGGTTAAGTACATGGGAGCATCAGGCGACCTACTACTCTTAAGGGTCCTACAGGCAGCGTGGTGCAACAAGACCATACCAAAGGATTGGGAGATTGCCATCATAACACCAATTTTCAAAAAGGGTGACAATCGACAATGCGGAAACCATAGAGGCATATCACTTCTCAGTGTCCCTGGTAAAATCTACTCTAGAATCATAGAGCAGAGACTCCGACGCCTAGCTGAGCCACAATTGGATGAGGTCCAGTGTGGATTCCGAGCAAACCGAAGTACTCAAGACCTAATCTTCACACTCAGACAGCTGAGTGAAAAGGCTCGAGTATAAGAGTGAGATCCATCTTTGTTTCATAGATCTGGAAAAGGCGTTTGACAGGGTCCCCTGGAGCAAACTTTGGGACTGTTTGGCAAGGAAGAACATTCCAGTACCTCTGATTCATGCTATACAGAGCTTCTACAAGTCTTGCTGAAATTATGTGAGGACAGCAAACCATAAGTCAGAAGAGTTCAGGACCACCACTGGTGTAGGACAAGGGGATATCACGTCACCTTATCTTTTCATACTCCTCATGGACGATGTTATCAAGGCATGTAAGGAGAGAACAAGAAAGTATGCAGTGGGGTACTGGAAGATGATACAAGTATGTATTTCAGAGCTGGAATTTGCTGATGATGTTGCCCTGATTGCTAAATCAGAGGCACATCTCCAATCCAACCTGCAAGTATGGAAGGAAGAGTTGGAGAAGAGAGAGATGGTCATAAGCAGCTCTAAAACAAAATCCATGATGATATCACGAGAAGAAAGAAGACATCAGATTAAGCTGGGAGAACAGGTCCTGGAGCAGGTCGACCACTTTAAATATCTCGGAGCTATTATAGTCCGAAAGGGAGGCATCAAAGAAGAGTTGGCCACTCGAAACGCTGCAGCTGGGAGACTTTTTCAGGCCATAAATCGAGGATTCCTCAGCAAGAGAGAGGTTGGTAAGAAAACGAAGATGGCTGTATACCGCTCCACCTATGTCCCAGTATTGACATATGGATGCGAGTCATGGGCAATGACTACAACCCACAAAAGCCAGATCCAAACCTCAGAAATGAGGTATCTGAGGAAGGTGGTTGAAGTAACAAGAAGAGACATGGTCCGCAACCAGACGATAAGTCAAGGCCTAAAATCCCACCCCCTGCAGACCCAAGTAGAACAGTCCCAACTAAGATGGTGTGGTCATGTCTGCAGAATGGGAGAAGATCGGCTACCACGACAAGCATGGGAAACAAAGAGCCAGGGATCCAGACCCCCAGGACTACCCAGAGTTCGCTGGGAGGACAACATTAGACAATCTTTGAAGGACCGAGGACTAGAATGGAACCAGGCCAGGAGGAAGACAGCCGATAGGATAGTCTGGCGCTCTCTCTTAACACAGAATTATAAGTTAATATCTATATCCGGTCATTTATACAAGCAAAATGACTGAAAAAAATACAAAACATTGAGGTATATACTAAAAACTTGCAATCTATGGCGGAAAAACAGTGGAAAAAAAGGCAAATTTTAGCTTTTTTGGGGTATTATGTTGCCCAAGATATCTCAAATGTGAGTACAACTTGAGTTATGAAATTTGGCTGTTTCATTTGTTAATATATGATAATGATTGTATACTAAAATAATTTTGATTGGTGTGATATCTGAGTTTTTTTTGGATTTTAACATACCAATCGAAAAAAAGTTGAAATTTTTAAGGGGGGTATCTTAGCTATTTCTTAACAGTTTTGTAGTTTGTTAGCATACATCCTTTATTTTAGTTTATTTTAATGACCACTATGTGTACAGCATGTGGCCCAAAATTTACTGCTGTATCACTAATAGTTTTTGAAAAATCATGGGCAACGTGCCCACATTTGTGTGAAAAATGAGGTTTTGAGAAAATTAAGAAAAAAGGGAGGAATTACACTTTTACACAAAATTTACTCACCTCAGTATCCCCTGCTATGTAGGAATCATCTCTGGTATTTTCCTTTATTGATTCCATGTTCTGTGTCATACTTTGCAGCTTAATTTTCATTAAATTCTTCATTTCAGCAGACTGTATGCGCTTTTTGTCAGTTTCCGAAAAAATACATCCTTTCTCTGGTAGACATGTACTATGTGGGGGAAGCCAGGTCTCTACCCTCAGCAGACTCAGTACATGTAGAAGAGGCTTTGCTCTCAATATTCACAAGATTAGGATACCCTTATCAGATATTAACTGACAATGGTTCACAGTTCAGAGGGAAACTGATGGAGGAAGTTTTTAGGATTTTTCAAAATATTCTCGTCCGCGCATTTTATCATCCACAATCGATTGGACAAGTGGAAAGATATAACGGGACTCTACTTACAAATTTATGTAAGCTCGCACAGGAGAAACCAGAACCCTGTGATTCGTTCTTATCTGCAGCTTTATTTCCATATAAGGAGGTACCCTACCACTCTACTGGAATACCTCCAGCCACGTTATTATTTCGATGACCCATCAAAGGACCCCATGGTTAATAAAAATCAGCCAGTCAAAATTATTTTTACACATGAAACTATGTTTGAAAAACTTGAACTCTGTTTGCTTCAGGGAAATGAATATGGTACCGAAAATTAAAATCCATGCATTAGAAGCAATATAGCATCACAAATATACCAATTTGTATATTTTACATATATAATTAGGTAAAAATACACTTACCTGACATACTTTAAAAATTTATATAAAATCATCCACAAAGGTTTTAGTGAAAATAAACATACAGAAATGTGGGCAAATGAATGTACTTTCCAGTGCAATATGTATCTAAAATTTGATATTTTCAATGAAATTCTTCATTTTTGGGGGTTAAACCTCCCCTTAAAACTACCCCAAATTATCTTCACCCAACAGGTGTACACACCATCAAAACCCAACTCTCATTAGGGGTAGTACGTGATGATTATAACTTTGAGAACCACTGCACCGAGATAACGACACTTAATTAATTCAGGCTCTTGCCAAAAAAAGATGGAAAGGCCAAAGCATTAAAAGAAATGACACTAATTGAGACTAACATGATGAAAGGGGCGACATAAATGAAGACAGGACAAGAAAGTAACTGCGGGACCATATACTCGTAAATAGAAGTGTGTGGCTACACGTCTGGGTACATTAAAAGCGTACCGGAATATATAAACTGACATGTCCTATCTGCACTAAGTGAAGATCACCCAGTATGGATGTATGTGTATATGTGCAGAGCTGTCAGAGATTTTGACAGCTTCCCTGTCACTGATCACGCCGCACAAAATCAAACTGACCTACATACTTCGTGCTTCAAACAGTGAAATTATCAAATCCCAACTAACATCCCAACTAATAATTACCGATGTATGTTACGTCGGTCGGTCTCACTCAAAATAGTAACTCGCGCCAGAAAAAAAGTTGCGCAACGCACGGTGGGCAACTTGCGCGGCGTGGGTGTTATATAAAACAAACACTTTGGTTTCTTTTTTCTCTTTTTTTTTTTAATTCTTTCACGAAATTAGTATCGCTCGACAAAGAAAAAGTGCGTAAAAATTGGCGTGCATGAGCCAATAACATACCAAAGTGAATTGTATTTTCGGAAGCGGCCAGCTCTATCTATGTCGCCCTCACCCGATGTACAAATCATGAAAACTTGAAAGTTTTTGTTAAAACCACTTATTATCAGGGAACACCGTTTGAAAAGAATCCACGCACTTTCACACGAAATGTTGTCATCAAATAACTTTTAAATTGAATCTAAAATAAGATAATTCTCGCCATGTGTACGTTGGTCACAGCTGAGGAATGCAACTGTGTTGAAAAATTGTATTGTTTCCATTATATATACTCTCCCGAAAAAAGTTACAATCAACAACAAAAATGCGTTCAAATGACGGTGTTCATGAACAGTTTGATTACACTGTATAATGGAAAGAAACCAAAATCACTCTAAGAATGTACTTCTATCTGCTCATCCGGGTACGGAAACAGCAAACTATAATTAAAAACCCGTCAGGTTTGACGAGTTATTGCTAGTATAATTATAAGAGAAATGACGATGAAAGAAAACAAGAGAAAACGATGAAATACAGAAAAAAACAAAACAATGTTGAAAAATGGATAACAATCCCACCCCCAAAAAAATTTACAACAGAACACTTCAGCAAGAACATGCAGTTGATTGGATGTGGACGTCCTGCAACAGCAACAACTACACTGGTAGCCTATGCTCCGTGATGAGTATCTTTTTCTTCCTCGTTCGTTGACTTTCATTGAGATGCAAGGGATATGGACTCTTCGTTTGTTGGTTATTTTTTTAAATTTATTTAAAAAAAAAAAAAAAATTATTAATTTTTTTTTTCGTTTTTTTCATCTTTCCTTTCCTCTCTTCCAATCACATCTAACATGTACACAGACAAATTTTATATCATCAGATTCACCATTCATTTATTTATATAAATTCCAAAAATGATAGCAATTGACCAAGAAACACAAAAACTATAGACATTACAAGTCACCCACTATAAAAACGGGATGCTGTGAAAAAGATGCAGCTGCAGGCGCAAATTTTCGCCAAAGAATGCAGCGTGCTAAAGGTTAAAGGAGGATGGTGACGATGGTGATGATGATGAAATAAAAAAAACACCGGAGAAATAGAGAAAAAGAAAACATTAAAAGAGAAACTACCAGAGATAAACATTTTTCTTGAAAAAAGAAAATCCAACCTTCGATTGCCAACAAACGTACCTTACATGAAAAATATAAACAAGCTCGTGCTATGAAGAAGAAAGCCTGCATTCACACCGCTTTCGACTTAACCCTTACAGGGGTACGTCTGCCTTTAAACCGGGATCCATTCATACAATGTGAAGCACTGTGCCCAATTTCATATTAAACTGGCAAAGCTGATTTATAAAGCGGCCCATTCATACACTTATGAATCACTGTGGTAGGATTTTACCTACGCTCGTAATTACCCACAGCCGTAGGTATAATGGAAAAGAAGGAATATTTGTTCCTGCATTCGAAAAAAAAAAAAGCACTTCAAAAATAAATAAATAAAAAAAAACTTTAAAACACACAGATTATTATACGGCCCGGTTAAAATTGAAAATGTCAATAGTTTTTTAATAGTTTTTTTTTTCTGTCTAAAGGAAAACGTAACTTGCCTTCCTCCCCACCCCCCGACTTGTGTCGGGGCTTAAAGAGTCATAATTTTCTTTTTCTGAATAGAATACATTGGACAGAACATGAATGTATCGCTAGTTGGTATGAACAAATACAACACACTATAATCTTCTTCAAGTACCATGCCTGGTTGGCGTGGGTGATCATGTCTCTCCACAACTTCCTGTCTCCATTACTGTTTATCAATTCTGTTGTTGACTTCTTTCTATGCCACGATGTCAAACTGTCCAGTATCTGCTCTCTTTGCCTTCCTCTATCTCTTTTTCTTTCAACCGTTCCTGCTGTCACCATATATTCCAGTTTCCTTCTTCTTCAACCGTTCCTGCTGTCACCATATATTCCAGTTTCCTTCTTCTTCAACCGTTCCTGCTGTCACCATATATTCCAGTTTCCTTCTTCCCATAACATGCCCAAAGAAAGTGGATTGCTTATTTCTAATATAAGGAATAATCTTGCTATGAGCATTGACCTCTTTCAGGACACCCCCATTACTCTCTTAAGTTTTCTGTAAAACAACATCTCTGTTACCTCTAGTGCCTTCCTTACTTGTTTACTAATTGTCCATGACTCACTCCCGAACGTTAGGATTGGTTCTATATAACACTGAAGAAATCTCTTCCTTACTTCCACTGACCAGGAATTGTTGCATAAAATACTTTTCATTTTATAGAATATAAGATATACTACGAGGGGCATTCAGAAAGTAATGCACCACATCGTTTTTCTCAGCTAATAATGAAGATAGAAGCATGAAATTTTGCACACTTCAAATATGGCATGTGCCAATTGTGTGCACCAAATTGCACCGCAACCGGCCAAATAATACGGCTGCCCTAAACCGTTGAAATGGAGCGTGTTAGCAACTTGCGTTATAAGCAGCGAATTGTGATAGAATTTCTCGTTGCAGAGAAGGAAACTGTTGTGAACATTCACAAGCGTCTATGTGATGTGTATGGAAGTTTTGCAGTCGACAGGAGTACAGTCAGTCGCTGGGTTCAGAGAATCAAAGAATCAGGAAGTGGAGATACGGAGCTGCTTGATCGGCCGCGCTTTGGACGTCCTGCCACAGCCACCAACGCAGAAATGTTGAAATGCGCTGAGGGCATTATTCTTACTGATAGGCGAATCACTACTCAACAATTGGCCTTACAGCTGTCAGTCAGCATTGGTAGTGCAAATGCAGTTATAAAAACTCTCGGATTTTCTCAGGTTTGCGCAAGATGGGTTCCTCGAAGTCTCATAAATGACCACCGACTGCCAAAGAAAGCAATTTCTTCTGAATTGTTGGAGCGTTTCAATGCTGATGGAGAGAACTTTTTGGCTAAGATCGTTACAGGTGACGAAACCTGGGCACATCATTTTGAACCTGAGACAAAAAGACAATCAATGGAGTGGCATCATCCGCAATCACCACGAAGAAAGAAATTCAAGACAATTCCTTCAGCTGGAAAGGTCATGATCACTGTCTTTTGGGACATTGAAGGTGTGATTCTTGTGGACGTTATGCCAAGAGGAGAGACAATCAATTCGCAAGCTTACATTAAGACATTGAAAAAACTCAATCAACGTTTTCGCAGAGTTCGGCCGCACAAGAATCCAGCAGACCTGCTTCTCCTTCACGACAATGCGCGACCTCACACAAGTCTGGCAACACGGGAAGCAATCACCAAATTGGGTTGGACTGTACTACCCCATCCACCCTATAGTCCCGATTTGGCACCCTCTGATTTTCATCTATTTGGTCCACTTAAAGATGCACTCCGTGGGACAAGGTCTGAAGATTATGAAGGATGATTCATGCAGCGAAGAAATGGCTACATGATCAAGACAAAATCTGGTACGGGCTAGGAATACATGCACTTGTTTCGCGCTGGCATAAAGCCGTACCAGTTGATTCGGATTATGTTGAATAATACCGATGTTTACATGACATATCCATGTATATTGTGTATAAATTTCATGCTTTTTGAATAAACAGTTCCTGAGAAAAACGATGTGGTGCATTACTTTCTGAACGCCCCTCGTATATACTTGGCAGTACTGCTGTCTTTATCTCTCTTGCATTTAGTTTCATCGGATCGCGCTTTCCTCTCGCAGCACAGTTACCAGGGTTCCAGGATCGAATCCTGGTAACATAGTCTTCTTCTTCTTTGATCCATAACCGCCAACCGCTAAAGCAGTCAGTGGTCATCACGCCTGGTGGCGTCTTGTAGGGCAGCAACAAATTGATTCCACTTTGCTCGGTCGGCGGCCATCCTTCGTACAGTGTCCCAACTCTAATTCATTCTTTGCATCTCGGCTTCCACAGTTCTCCGCCAAGTTGTTTTTGGTCGGCCTCTCTTTCGCTTTCCCTCGGGGGTCCATAGCATAGCTGTTCTTGTGATGGTATCAGGGCCCCTTCTGAGTCTGTCAGCTATGATGGTGTGCATGTCCTCCTAATTACTCCGAATAAGTAGTTCTTGGTTACTGATGGTGTTTGGCCAAAACATTCGGAGAATTTTCCTTAGGCAGATTGTGTGGAAGGAGGACAGTTTCGACATTTCCTTCTCTGTTACTCTCCAGCATTCCGCACCATAGAGAAGCACAGAAAGTACACAGCTCTCATACAGTCTTAATTTGGTGTTTGTGCTGTACTGGGAAGACGTCCAAATGTTGCTGAGACTAGCAAAGGCTGTTCTCGCTTTCTTCATTCTGTTGTTAATGTCCTTGCTTGTTCCGCCGACAGGTGTTACTATGCATCTTTGGTAAGTAAATGTGTCTGTCTGTTCTAACATTCTGGTTCCTTACTGTTATTGGCTCATGATTACCCACATTTAGTGTCATGACCTGTCTTCTTCAGATTGATGTTCAGGCCAACCTGCTGGCCATACTTATTCAGTCTATCGGTTTTTTCTTGCATGTGTTGATGTGAATGCGCGAGTAGTGCAATGTCATCTGCATATTCCAGGTCTTCCAGTGTAGAAAACGTTGTCCATCTAATTCCTCTTGGTAACATAGTATCACGCTCCAATCTACCCAGCTGGAAATTGGTACCTGACTCTGCACTTGAGTTAGTGTAGGCAAAGTCAGTGAGTCACGGAATTGGTAACCCCCTCCTCCTACAGCTCGACCTAGTATAGTGAAGTCTCTAACACTTCATTCCCCAAGTGGTGCCTAGTTGGCATGGAGGATAGTGTGATTCGCTTCCGTAACTAGGCGGTGTTGCCGTTCGGATAGGTCGTGGGTTGGATTCTCCGGCAAGCCTATCACTTCTATTGTTTTTCTGTTGTCTAGTTTTCCCACTTCTTTATTTCTCACGAGTGCCCGAAACACCTTTATGTGTGTAATAATTATTTATTTCCTGTTTACAGGCCTCCGGTTCCCCTCTTTATTTGTTTAACACACCCCTACGTCAGTACATGCAATAGGACTATAGTCCGTTCGGAAATTCGTGCCCACAGAAAGTGTCAATTTTCTCCAAAACTTTTTGTTGTATGGACATGAATTTTTGCATGCAGTCTTAGATTTTCCATGCAGTTATTAATATGTTTTTTGCCCTTACAAAACTCATGTCATGTTCGAATTTTCTTCTTTACGTTATATAAAAAAACTCTTACTGTTGTCTGGGTTAATTTTTCTTAGTTTTACAGGAAAGTTACAAGATCCGTTCAAAAAATTTTTTTTTTTTAAATTAGTGTAGTGACTACATGTCCACACGAGTGCGCACCTATTGTACACAGTCGCGAGTAACTAATTCAAACAAAAAAGAAATATTTTTGAACGGATCTTGTAACTTTCCTGTAAAACTACTAAAAATTAACCCAGACAACAGTAAGAGTTTTTTATATAACGTAAAGAAGAAAATTTAAACATGACATGAAATTTTTAAGGGCAAAAAATATATTAATAACTGCATGGAAAATCTAAGACTGCATGCAAAAATTCATGTCCATACAACAAACAGTTTTGGAGAAAATTGACGCTTTCTGTGGGCACGAATTTCCGAACGGACTATACCTATTTACACGATGTTTTATGCCTGGAGGCACATCTGGAGTCATCGTTATATGACCACCGGCTATCCACAATGCTACAATTTACATACGTGGAAGTGAACCTCTGTCTGTGAGGATAATTACATCCTCATTGACTCTTGAAATCATCCACACACTTCCAGGAATTCCCCCTGTGGTGACATTTGTTGAGAACCCAGCATTGCACACTAAGCTTGGAGAAGTCACTTGGAGCCCCAGACGTGATTCTTTGGCTTTGACCTTGTTGACTGCACGCAGCAGGTTCTTACTTTGGACCTAGTGATAGGCAGGGTGAGCTGAGAACTGGCTCTGTGCAGGACGTGACAATTCCTTGGGAGAGCCCAGTGCCAGAGCAGAGTATTTTAGCTCTGCACAGTTGGAGAGCTCCCTTGGATGGCGGGGAATGCACAGTATGCCACATGCTTCTTACTCCTAGCTTAGGACGACATGTGACGATCTTTTAAATGCAAGCCAAGCTGGAGAAACTGGAGATCATGACTTCAACTCAACACGTTTCGGAATGGCAGAAAAGCCACAGGAAAAGCCTAGATCTACAGTGTAGTTAATATCAAGGAGTCTTCAATTTGGTATTGGCTGCACAAGAGCAAGAAGCTTAGCAACCATAGTTAAACAACAACAAAAAACAACAACACGATGTTTTACACAGCCCTTGCTGTTTATTTGTCCCAGGAATACTACCCCCTCCCCACTTTTTCCCCCTCAATACACAGCACATAACAAAGATTGCGATTAATCTGTGTAATTTATTTGTCAACAGCCTCATTCAACCCAGTTCTACTTATATTTTTAGACCAGTGCGCTTATAAAATAATAGTCCTTTCTTTATATTAGTTCACTGTAGCTATAAATAACTTGATAGGCAACCGAACTTCTTTCTATACAACTGACCTTACAGTTTTATGTCTTAAAAAAAAAAATCTCCGTAAATAAGTGCCTGTATAGCGTTAAGCCGTACTGACAATATTAAAAGTACAGGCTGTCTCATAGCAGATACTGCTGTAGGGGAATGAAGTGTTAGATACTTTACTATACCAGGTATTTCTTTAATGGGGGAGGGGGGGTGTGATTATTTCCTTTCTTCGCTGCCCCTGCCTTCCATAACTCAAGAGCAGAGTCGGGTGGAGTGAAGCGTGACGCTATCAGGTTTTGAACACTTGAAACCCGGTAACTTTATCGCTAGAGGCAAGCGCTCTAGCCACTCATGAAAATCGGACACTCCAAGGAAATTATAGCAGTGATTCTTAACCGGGGATGCCTGCAACCCCTGGGGTGAGGGGGGGGGGGTGCGAGACCCACTTTCTGGGGGTGCGAGATATACCAGATATTTCAGAAGGCGAATCGTCATATACGCTTTATAATAAACATAACTTAAATTTAGGTGTACAAAATAGAACAGTGACATCACGAATTAGATAAAAAAAACTTAGTCACATTTTGTTAATAATAATAGCCTGAAAACTAAATGTATCTCTGTTTCTAATTGTTGGCATATTTTGCGAGCTAGGAGATACTGGGGTGTCAAGCTATGTAAGATGATATATAGGGGCGCGAGGCTTCATAGGTCGTTATAAAGGGGTGCGGGACCTCTATAATGTTAAGAAACACTGAATTATGGGATATATTTTAAAAAATAAAACCAACAAACAAACAGAAGGATGTGGTTGCAATGACCAGACCAAATCTTTAAACAAACAAAACATCATCGTTACAGTAACACGTGAACGACCAGAATAGTGAACTGGTCACGTGAACGACCAAAATAGTGAAGTGGTCACGTGAACGACCAGATTAGTGAAGTGGTCACGTGAACGACCAGATTAGCGAAGTTGTCACGTGAACGACCAGAACCGTGGTGGTCACGCGAACGACCAGAATAGTGAAGTGGTCACGCGAACGACCAGAATAGTGAAGTGGTCACGCGAACGACCAGATTAGTGAATTGGTTACTTGCACGACCAGATTAGTGAATTTGTCACGTGAAGTCAAGTGGTCACGTGAACGACCAGAATAGTCAAGTGGTCACGTGAACGACCAGAATAGTGGAGTGGTCACGCGAACGACCAGAACAGTGAAGTGGTCACGCGAACGACCAGAATAGTCAAGTGAACGACCAGACTAGTCAAGTGGTCACGTGAACGACCAGAATAGCGAAGTGGTCAATCATCATTTTCCGTTTCGTTCCTCACAGCGCATGGAGTCGCCACTGTAGCTGGTCCCCTTGCAGGAAGCCTGCATTAAGCATTCACGTGTATTTCTGCAGTAGTGGTTTCTGTTGCAATGTGTTTAACATGATGAAATGACCAGCCCTATGCACAAACCCCATATTAGTCGCCTTGTACGACATGCCTCAGGGTGTAGTTGTCCTTTTCATTCTACCTCTCTTTTGAGACCCCCCCCCCCCCCGGGAACTTAACGCGTCGTAATGAATAAATGAATGAACATAATGTGTTTGAGATAGTCTGCGATAAAACGGCACTTCGGGGGGGGGGGGGGGGGGGGGGAATGCTGGAGAATGCTGGTCTTGTTAAAACGTTGAGAAACGCTGTGTTGAAGAACGGGTACATTATCGTTTTGAAGAAAAAAAAAACTACTGACACGGGGACCTCCCTTCTAAATTGACAGGAAGGTCACGTATATTGGCTATCGCTGGCGTCTGCTAATAATTTGAGACTCTGAGGCAACGCCAAACGTTTGCCTGGAATAACATCAAGGACTGAAGGGCGGCTCCTGTCTCTGTTTCTCCTTTCGGCTGCCTTCGTCTTAAACTCGTCTTAAAAAAAACCAAAAAACAAATTCAAAATGAGGTCATGATCGCTTTTGGTAAAATCATTCTTTCGTTGACACAATTGTGTATGTTGAGGCCCAGTTGAGAAAATAAGTACTGTCACCAGCTACTTCTACATGAAACACGGCACATAAAGAACGCAATCAGATTTGAGGCCTGATTAACTCAAATGACGTAGGATTAACCAATCAACATCCGTTACTTATTTTGTGCACACATTTAAAAAAAAATATTTGTTAAGGTTAACAGCCTAAATTTCTCCATGTGGATCCCAGAGCCAGAAAAGAGAGCAACGAACTGCATCACTGCACCCCTACAAAACATGCCATAAAAGGTGAGTACAAAAGGTTGGGCATGGACTACTTCAAAACATAAAAATGTAGCTAGTTACAACAACTGTCAAGGTAAATATAAGTTTTGGGGACCCACTTCTACTACTGTTACCAAATTCACTCAAAACATCTTTAACTTGATTATTGTTCCCGACGATACGAATTCGCGACAGAGCTATAACAATGTTCACAATTATTGTGTACAACGTCACCAAGTTCTGTGATTCTGTTCACAATTTTGTGTAACAGCGTCGCCCTTCACAGCTGTAATCTTGTAAACATTCATTTTTTTTTTTTTCTTTTTGCGGCTTTAACAATTGTATGGTGGGCCGGGACAGTCCATTCGAGGTTCCTTCAAATTCTCTGTGATGTCACATGTCTTAGAAATTTCGTCACACTTCGTCACCAAATTCTGACACCCCCTCCCCTCCAATGCGTAACGTCATTAGTGGACGACCCCCAAGACATGTTACTGGGCTGTTTTCCAATTTCTTTAAAAATGCGACCTGTTTAAACTAAAAAAGAAAAAAAAAAGACTAGATTATATAGGTAGTTCCATACATTGCAGTGTTTCTGATTACTGTAAACATATGACATAATACAAATAGCTTATTGTGCATTTATTATTAATTAATAAATTGAAAACAGCTAAAATATATACAAACTTAACATGCCATTATATACAGTATACTAACATTTACGCACTTACTTCACTTCCGGTGCATATATTTGAAAACAAGATGCACCGTGGAAAATTTGTGCGCGCACAGCGTATCAAAAAACTTGAGGGAACATTGCCTGTGGCGGGTATGCGAAATGGTTTTCGAAAGTACGGGAGCGAACTTCTTTTTGTTTTTTCGTTTAAAGAAAATTGGAAATAAGAGTACAGGTGGTAGGCAGATGTTGCAGAAGTAGCGAAAGTGTTACGGGAATAACTAAAGTTTAGAAACCACAGTTGTGTGAGTTAAAAATAGAATACAAGTCAAGGAAAACACAACTTGTAGGAATCCGCTTTTCTTAAACATTCTTTAATTGGATTATTGTTCCTGGCGCTACGAATTAAAACGAAGCAATAACAAAGTTTACAATTATTGTGTACTTGTTACGTACATTTATTACCTGGGGGTAGTCTTCGGTCCTGCCAAATGTACGCACCAGTTTTATATAGTTATATTATTTGTGCGTTCGATTGATTCACGCACTGACGTGCACAATGCTGTGTGAGTTGCTTTGGACGCACGTGTAACCTAGTTGGGTAGATTGTGACGTCATGATAGGGGCAGCTCGGACGACATTTATGTCCGCAGTGTTATTCTTTGATTCCTGGCAAATTTGAAGATGCCATCAGTTGTATTCGTATCTATTGGTCTTCATGGCGAAGCCAATAGTGGATGTATGAAGTAAGTGTCGCCCCATTTCTTATGGCAAGTTTAATTGTGTAAATTTAAAGTATCAGGCCGCTCCTATTTATGGTCTAGCGGGAATTCATCGGAGATGACATTCCTAGAATTGGACACACGGAGTCGATAGCCTTTGGAATCTTTTGTAGAGGGAGAATCCATATGTGGAATCAAGTTAATGAATATATATATATATGCTTCACATGTTTAATATGCCGTTTTACCTATGCCAAAGTCGTGGTATGGATACCGAGAGGTTAGCCAAGATGAAACACTAACCTGGTTGTATTGTTATATCTGCCTTTGTTTGGATTGGATATGCTATCTAAGAATTTTATGAAGAAAGTCTGGGATGCTTACAAGTATGATATAAATTATTGCTCCGTGAGAATGAATCCGTTTGCCTTAATAAACGTCCTTGGGAGAAGGTCAACGGACGTTAATACCATGTCTGTTATATGGTAATGGAAGTGATCCTTAATCACTGGAATATAAGAGAACTTAACTGTTAGAGAATCTACAACAACTATTAACAGTGATATTAACATTTTGACGTATGATCTTCGCATCTGTAACTATGATTGTCTTGTTCCACTTCGTTGGTGTCACGTCAATAAAATATATGTACTGTAATCACCGGCTTGTGTGCTGCCAATACTTGCCCAGTTCACCCAATGCAACGATACTTGTTGCAATTTTCGTTTGAAGAACTTTGTTGACATTTATTCCGTTTTAACCATTCGCGTTTCAATTTACCTCTTCACTGAACTTAACGATAAAATGGAGTCAACAGTACTGTCGTAAATTTATTTTGAGAGAAAAGAGTCTTAGAAATAGTGGTCCGGTTTAGAGTGGAAAATGATGATGGAAAGCTCAGTGATAGAAAATGTAGATATTAAATAGTTGCTTCACAGCGTGCTGGAGGAGAGTAAAGACAGACTTATTTACGACAAATCGTTTCTCTCAATCTTCTCTTTCACTCTCCTGGTCAAACAATTATTTGCCAGTTTTCCAGTCACGCATCTGCGCGCACACCGATTTGGTGTTTTTCACACACACAGACGATGTAGATACAAACTATATTAAACGAATAGGGGAAATGTTGGGCTTTGGGTATATCCAACACACAGAACTAAATGAGTTTATGTGATTTTATTCACTTTAAACATCAATCACTAACAAATATCAGGTATTACATAAATTATCATAAGTACACAAATGCAAATAACAAATTTGGGAGGGGTGAAGAAGATTGGTATCGACTAAGCCCTTCCCGCTTATTAGACAAAGACAAACCCAGTCCAGAGATAGATAATATCAGGAACATAGGTACGTTAACCTAACAGTGAAGTTAATTACTCTGAAAGAGGTGTTACAAAGTTAGGTATAGGTGATAGAAAAAAAAAAACCTGTTCTTCCCAGCTGTTCTTCCCTTTACTAAGCAAATGGAAAGGAGGGGGTTTTTAAACAGAGTTAACCAATTAGTAACTCCCCCTTAAAGGAACAATGCAGGGAATACAGAAAAATTATATTACTAGGCAAGAAAGTTAACAACAGGTTTACAAAAGAGAACGATTACATTTCCTGTCATTCATACACACGCGTGAGGATCCACACTCATATACTCACACACTTACCGAATGCAGCCTCAGACGATCCATAAAAAGTATATAAAAACAGCAAGTAATCTTTCGACATATGAACTGTCTAGTCCTTCGATGTCCCGCCCCAGATGTTTGCGAGGGTTTTTGTTGGTAACAAATATTCTCACTTATCGCAAGACTTGAAAACTAAGAGTTCTCGTGTTTTTATTATATATATATATATGAGTCTATGGGATGGTACTAACACAGTTCGGCACAGGGGTGAAAATGAAGTGGTCTCTTTTAATCCTCCGCTATGGTAAAATTCCTTCAATGCGTGATGATAGTTTTATTAAATCCAATTGAGGGAAAAAAACTAGGCTGTCACAGTCAGGAAAATATGTACTCTCTCACAGTAAACAGTAAATATGATATCGCTACTGGCGCTGTTCATCTTCCAGTTTATCTTACAGATTTAATTTGATAATAATAATCAAATGATCTTGGGTAGGCTTTCTTTCATGTAATTATGTTAGCTAGGCCGTACCGGACCACCACAAGATTTACTTTAAAAAAATGTCTCATCAAACTGTCTGGAAGTTTAAGAACCGAGTATGGAAACTCTGAAAGATTTCGTTATTGCTGGGATTGCAAAAGGTGATCAATCTAGAGAAAAAGATAGAAAACCCATAACAACATAATCATACTTTAAAAAATCAAATAATCTTCTAAGCGCGCGATAAATTTCCCGTTAAGCCTATAATACACTCGAGTATTTAATTATGTATTTAATAAACACTGCGCGAATTCTAATGGTTAAAACACATCTATAAAACTAGGACTTAACTGAATTTATTAATTATAAATTCCTTCGCGACTTTAAAAGTTAGTTTAAGCATCTATTATCTTTTGAAATAATATAATAGATAGATCATTATATTTACAACTGGAACTATTGAGACGGTTTAATTTAATAGGTTTAAGTCTGGCAACACGGGAAGCAATCACCAAATTGGGTTGGACTGTACTACCCCATCCACCCTATAGTCCCGATTTGGCACCCTCTGATTTTCATCTATTTGGTCCACTTAAAGATGCACTCCGTGGGACAAGGTCTGAAGATTATGAAGGATGATTCATGCAGCGAAGAAATGGCTACATGATCAAGACAAAATCTGGTACGGGCTAGGAATACATGCACTTGTTTCGCGCTGGCATAAAGCCGTACCAGTTGATTCGGATTATGTTGAATAATACCGATGTTTACATGACATATCCATGTATATTGTGTATAAATTTCATGCTTTTTGAATAAACAGTTCCTGAGAAAAACGATGTGGTGCATTACTTTCTGAACGCCCCTCGTATATACTTGGCAGTACTGCTGTCTTTATCTCTCTTGCATTTAGTTTCATCGGATCGCGCTTTCCTCTCGCAGCACAGTTACCAGGGTTCCAGGATCGAATCCTGGTAACATAGTCTTCTTCTTCTTTGATCCATAACCGCCAACCGCTAAAGCAGTCAGTGGTCATCACGCCTGGTGGCGTCTTGTAGGGCAGCAACAAATTGATTCCACTTTGCTCGGTCGGCGGCCATCCTTCGTACAGTGTCCCAACTCTAATTCATTCTTTGCATCTCGGCTTCCACAGTTCTCCGCCAAGTTGTTTTTGGTCGGCCTCTCTTTCGCTTTCCCTCGGGGGTCCATAGCATAGCTGTTCTTGTGATGGTATCAGGGCCCCTTCTGAGTCTGTCAGCTATGATGGTGTGCATGTCCTCCTAATTACTCCGAATAAGTAGTTCTTGGTTACTGATGGTGTTTGGCCAAAACATTCGGAGAATTTTCCTTAGGCAGATTGTGTGGAAGGAGGACAGTTTCGACATTTCCTTCTCTGTTACTCTCCAGCATTCCGCACCATAGAGAAGCACAGAAAGTACACAGCTCTCATACAGTCTTAATTTGGTGTTTGTGCTGTACTGGGAAGACGTCCAAATGTTGCTGAGACTAGCAAAGGCTGTTCTCGCTTTCTTCATTCTGTTGTTAATGTCCTTGCTTGTTCCGCCGTCAGGTGTTACTATGCATCTTTGGTAAGTAAATGTGTCTGTCTGTTCTAACTTCTGGTTCCTTACTGTTATTGGCTCAGGATTACCCACATTTAGTGTCATGACCTGTCTTCTTCAGATTGATGTTCAGGCCAACCTGCTGGCCATACTTATTCAGTCTATCGGTTTTTTCTTGCATGTGTTGATGTGAATGCGCGAGTAGTGCAATGTCATCTGCATATTCCAGGTCTTCCAGTGTAGAAAACGTTGTCCATCTAATTCCTCTTGGTAACATAGTATCACGCTCCAATCTACCCAGCTGGAAATTGGTACCTGACTCTGCACTTGAGTTAGTGTAGGCAAAGTCAGTGAGTCACGGAATTGGTAACCCCCTCCTCCTACAGCTCGACCTAGTATAGTGAAGTCTCTAACACTTCATTCCCCAAGTGGTGCCTAGTTGGCATGGAGGATAGTGTGATTCGCTTCCGTAACTAGGCGGTGTTGCCGTTCGGATAGGTCGTGGGTTGGATTCTCCGGCAAGCCTATCACTTCTATTGTTTTTCTGTTGTCTAGTTTTCCCACTTCTTTATTTCTCACGAGTGCCCGAAACACCTTTATGTGTGTAATAATTATTTATTTCCTGTTTACAGGCCTCCGGTTCCCCTCTTTATTTGTTTAACACACCCCTACGTCAGTACATGCAATAGGACTATAGTCCGTTCGGAAATTCGTGCCCACAGAAAGTGTCAATTTTCTCCAAAACTTTTTGTTGTATGGACATGAATTTTTGCATGCAGTCTTAGATTTTCCATGCAGTTATTAATATGTTTTTTGCCCTTACAAAACTCATGTCATGTTCGAATTTTCTTCTTTACGTTATATAAAAAAACTCTTACTGTTGTCTGGGTTAATTTTTCTTAGTTTTACAGGAAAGTTACAAGATCCGTTCAAAAAAAATTTTTTTTTTAAATTAGTGTAGTGACTACATGTCCACACGAGTGCGCACCTATTGTACACAGTCGCGAGTAACTAATTCAAACAAAAAAGAAATATTTTTGAACGGATCTTGTAACTTTCCTGTAAAACTACTAAAAATTAACCCAGACAACAGTAAGAGTTTTTTATATAACGTAAAGAAGAAAATTTAAACATGACATGAAATTTTTAAGGGCAAAAAATATATTAATAACTGCATGGAAAATCTAAGACTGCATGCAAAAATTCATGTCCATACAACAAACAGTTTTGGAGAAAATTGACGCTTTCTGTGGGCACGAATTTCCGAACGGACTATACCTATTTACACGATGTTTTATGCCTGGAGGCACATCTGGAGTCATCGTTATATGACCACCGGCTATCCACAATGCTACAATTTACATACGTGGAAGTGAACCTCTGTCTGTGAGGATAATTACATCCTCATTGACTCTTGAAATCATCGCAGAAAAGCCACAGGAAAGCCTAGATCTATAGTGTAGATAATACCAAGGAGTCTTCAATTTGGTATTGGCTGCACAAGAGCAAGAAGCTTAGCAACCATAGTTAAACAACAACAAAAAACAACAACACGATGTTTTACACAGCCCTTGCTGTTTATTTGTCCCAGGAATACTACCCCCTCCCCACTTTTTCCCCCTCAATACACAGCACATAACAAAGATTGCGATTAATCTGTGTAATTTATTTGTCAAACAGCCTCATTCAACCCAGTTCTACTTATATTTTTTAGACAAGTGCGCTTATAAAATAATAGTCCTTTCTTTATATTAGTTCACTGTAGCTATAAATAACTTGATAGGCAACCGAACTTCTTTCTATACAACTGACCTTACAGTTTTATGTCTTAAAAAAAAAAAATCTCCGTAAATAAGTGCCTGTATAGCGTTAAGCCGTACTGACAATATTAAAAGTACAGGCTGTCTCATAGCAGATACTGCTGTAGGGGAATGAAGTGTTAGATACTTTACTATACCAGGTATTTCTTTAATGGGGGAGGGGGGGGGGTGATTATTTCCTTTCTTCGCTGCCCCTGCCTTCCATAACTCAAGAGCAGAGTCGGGTGGAGTGAAGCGTGACGCTATCAGGTTTTGAACACTTGAAACCCGGTAACTTTATCGCTAGAGGCAAGCGCTCTAGCCACTCATGAAAATCGGACACTCCAAGGAAATTATAGCAGTGATTCTTAACCGGGTGCCTGCCAACCCTGGGGTGAGGGCGGGGGGGGTGCGAGACCCACTTTCTGGGGGTGCGAGATATACCAGATATTTCAGAAGGCGAACCGTCATATACGCTTTATAATAAACATAACTTAAATTTAGGTGTACAAAATAGAACAGTGACATCACGAATTAGATAAAAAAAACTTAGTCATATTTTGTTAATAATAATAGCCTGAGAACTAAATGTATCTCGGTTTCTAATTGTTTGCATATTTTGCGAGCTAGGAGATACTGGGGTGTCAAGCTATGTAAGATGATATATAGGGGCGCGAGGCTTCATAGGTCGTTATAAAGGGGTGCGGGACCTCTATAATGTTAAGAAACACTGAATTATGGGATATATTTTAAAAAATAAAACCAACAAACAAACAGAAGGATGTGGTTGCAATGACCAGACAAATCTTTAAACAAACAAAACATCATCGTTACAGTAGCTCATCGTGAACGACCCAGAATAGTGAATGGTCACGTGAACGACCAAAATAGTGAAGTGGTCACGTGAACGACCAGATTAGTGAAGTGGTCACGTGAACGGACCAGATTAGCGAAGTTGTCACGTGAACGACCAGAAAACCGTGGTGGTCACGCGAACGACCAGAATAGTGAAGTGGTCACGCGAACGACCAGAATAGTGAAGTGGTCACGCGAACGACCAGATTAGTGAATTGGTTACTTGCACGACCAGATTAGTGGAATTTGTCACGTGAAGTCAAGTGGTCACGTGAACAGACCTGATCTAGTCAAGTGGTCACGGTGAAACGACCAGATTAGTGGTATGTAGTGGTCACGCGAACGACCAAGAAAACAGTGAAGGTGAGTCACGCGAACGACCAGAATAGTCAATGTGAACGTCACAGCGACTAGTTAAGTGGGTCACGTGAGACGACCAGTATAGCGTCGTGGTCAATCATCATTTTCCGTTTCGTTCCTCACAGGCGCATGGAAGTCGCCAACAGTAGGCTGGTTCCCTTGCAGGTAGGGAAGCCTGCATTAAGCATTCACGTGTTTTTCTGTTTACAGGTAGTGGTTTCTGTTTGCAATGTGGTTTAACATGATGAAATGAACAGACCTATGAACAAACACCATATTAGTCGCCTTGTACGACATGCCTCAGGGTGTAGTTGTTCCTTTTCATTCTACTCTCTTTTGAGACCCCCCCCCCCGCCCCCCCCCCCCCCCCCCCCCCCCCCCCCGGGAACTTAACGCGTCGTAATGAAAAAATGAATGAACATATTGTGTTGGAGGTAGTCTGCGAAAAAACGGCACTTCGGGGGGGGGGGGGGGGGAATGCTGGAGAATGCTGGTCTGTTATAAACGAAAAAAAAATAAAGGGGGAGAAACCGCTGTGTTTGAAGAACGGGTACATTATTCGTTTTGAAGAAAAAAAAAACTATGGAACCGGGGGACCTCCTTCTAAATTGACAGTAAGGTCACGTTATTATTGCTATCGCTGGGCCTGCTAATAATTTGAGACTCTGAGGCAACGCCAAACGTTTGCCTGGAATAACATCAAGGACTGAAGGGCGGCTCCTGTCTCTGTTTCTCCTTTCGGCTGCCTTCGTCTTAAACTCGTCTTAAAAAAAACCAAAAAACAAATTCAAAATGAGGTCATGATCGCTTTTGGTAAAATCATTCTTTCGTTGACACAATTGTGTATGTTGAGGCCCAGTTGAGAAAATAAGTACTGTCACCAGCTACTTCTAGTAGTTTTGTTTTTTTCTAATTTTCAATTCAGTCAAGATGTATTTATTGCATTCTCTGAACTGCATCGAATTCTAGACAATCAAGGTTTCCCTAATGCAGAACACACACTTCACTAGACAATCAAGGTCTACCCAATGCAGAACACACACTTCACTAGATAATCAAGGTTTATTCAATACAGAACATTCACCACTAGATAATCAAAGATTAACCCATTGCAGATCATACATTTCAATAGACAATCAATGTTTGCCTAATGCAGAACATTCACTTCACTAGACACTCAAAGTTTACCCAATGCAGAACATAAAACATTCACTAGACATCAATTGACCCTTCCCATCCATCCTTTACCGAAGGCCAGCACAACACACCATTCGCTTAGATAAACAAGGTTTTATCCAATGCAGAAATAGATTTTTTTCCCCACCCCCACTCTACACAATCAAGGTTTACCCAATGCAGTATAGATATTCCTCGGATAATCAATGTTTAACCAAATGCAGCACATACATTCTCACTAATAAACTAAACCACAATAAGATATAATTCATGAAACACGGCACATAAAGAACGCAATCAGATTTGAGGCCTGATTAACTCAAATGACGTAGGATTAACCAATCAACATCCGTTACTTATTTTGTGCACACATTTAAAAAAAAATATTTGTTAAGGTTAACAGCCTAAATTTCTCCATGTGGATCCCAGAGCCAGAAAAGAGAGCAACGAACTGCATCACTGCACCCCTACAAAACATGCCATAAAAGGTGAGTACAAAAGGTTGGCTTTGGGACTACTTCAAAACATAATTATGTAGCTAGTTACAAACAAACAGTCAAGGTAAATATAAGTTTTGGACCACCTTTACTATGTTACCAATTCACTCAAAACATCTTTAACTTGATTATTGTTCCTCGACGTACGAATTCTCGCAGAGCTATTAACAATGTTCACAATTATTGTGAGACATCGTCACCTAGTTCTGTGATTTGTTCACAATTTTTGTGTAACAAGCGTCGCCCTTCACAGCTGTAATATTGTAAAATTTCATTCTTTTTTTTTTCTTATTTGCGGGCTTTGATCAATTGTATGGTGGGCGGACAGTCCATTCGAGGTTCCTTAAATTCTTGTGATGTCAAATGTCTTAGTTATTTCGTCACACTTGTCACCAAACTTCTGAACCCCCTCCCCTCCAATGCGTAACGTCATTAGTGACGACCCAAAGACATGTTACTGGGCTGTTTTCCAAATTCTTTAAATATGCGACTGTTTAAACTAAAAAAGAAAAAAAAAAGGACTACTAGATTATATAGGTAGTTCATAAATTGCAGTGTTTATGATTACTGTTAAAACATTTGTCATAATACAAATTGCTTATTGTGCATTTTATTATTAATTAATAAATGAAAACAGCTTAAATATATACAAACCTTAAACATGCCTTTATATACGTGTATACTAACATTTACGCAATTACGTCACTTCCGTGCATATATTTGAAACAAGATGCACCGTGGAAAATTTGTGCGCGCACAGCGTATCAAAAAACTTGATGGGAACATGCCTGTGGCGGTTGTATGCGAAATGGTTTTCGAAGTACGGAGCGAACTTCTTTTTTGTTTTTTTCGTTTAAGAAATTGGGAAATAAGAGTACAGTTGGATAGGCAGATGTTGCAGGAAGTAGCGAAAGAGTTACGGGGAATAACTAAAGTTTAGAAACAAGTTGTGTGTGTTTTATAATTAGAATTCAGTCAAGGAAATCCACAACTTGTTAGGGGGAATCCGCTTTCTTAAAAAACTTCTTTAATTGATTATTTGTTCATGGCGCTACGAATTAAAACGAAGCAATAACAAAGTTTACCTATTATTGTGTACTTGTTACGTACATTTATTACCTAAGGGGGGAGTCTTCGGTCCTGCCAAATGTACGCACCAGTGTTTATATTTTATATTATTTATGTCTTCGATTGATTCACGCACTGACGTGCATCAATGCTGTGTGAGTTGCTTTGGAACGCACGTGTAACCTAGTTGGGTGTAGAGTGTGACGTCTTGATAGGGGCAGATCGAGGACGACTTAGTCCGCCACGTGTTCTTCTTGATTCCTGGCAAATTTGAAGATGCAATCAGTGTATTCGTATCTATTGGTCTTCATGGCCGAAGCCAATAGTGGATGGTAGGAAGTTAAGTGTCGCCCCAATTCTTATGGCAAGTTTAATTGTGTAATTTTAAAAGTATCAAGGCGATCCTATTTATGGTCTTAGCGGGAATTCATAGGAGATGACATTCCTAGAATTGGACACACGGAGTCGCTAGCCTTTGGAATCCTTTCGTAGAGGGAGAATCTATATGTGGAATCTAGTTAATGAACTTATATATGCTTCCCATGTTTAATATGCCGTTTTACCTATGCCAAAGTCGTGGTATGTATACGAGAGGTTAGCAAGATGATCACTAACCTGGTTGGTTTTGTTATATCGGATTTGTTTTGGATTGGATATGCTATTAAGAATTTTATGAAAGAAAGGTGGATAGCTAACAAAGTATGATATAAATTATTGCTTCGTGAGAATGAATCCGTTTGCTTAATAAACGTCCTTGGAGAAGGTCAACGGCGTTAATTTCATGTCTGTTATAGCTATTGGAAGTGATCCTTAATCAATGGAATATAAGAGAACTTAATGTTAGTGAATCCTACAACAACTATTTACAGTGTTATTAACATTTTGAGGACAGTTTGATCTTAGCTTCCTGTAACTATGTTTGTCTTGTTACCACTTCGTTGGTGTTCACGTCAATATAATATATTTACTGTAATCACCGGGCGTTGTGTGCGCCAATACTTGCCAGAGTTAACAATGAACGATACTTGTTTGCAATTTCGTTTGAAGAATTTGTTTGTCATTTATTCCGTTTTAACCTTCGCGTTTAAATTTACCTCTTCACCTGAACTTAACGATTAAAAATGGAGGTCAACAGTTTGTCGTCAAATTATTTGAGAGGGGGGGTAAGTGTTTAGAAATAGTGGTCCGGTTTTTTTTTGAGTGGAAATGATGATGGAAAGTCTGTGATTAGAAATGTAGATAATTATTTGTTGCTTCACAGGCGTGCTGGAGGAGAGTCAAAGACAGACTTATTTTACGACAAATCGTTCTCTCAATCTTCTCTTTCACTTCATGGTTCATACAATTATTTGCAAGTTTTCCGCAGCATCTGCGCGCACACGATTTGTGTTTTTCACACACACATGACGATGTAGATAAAACTATATTAACGAATAGGGGGATATGTTGGGCTTTGGGATATCATCACACTGGATCTAAATGAGTTTTTGTGATTTTATTCAGCTTTAAACATCTATCACTAACAAATATCAGGTATATTT